>JAVQJG010074189.1:0-14245 GCA_036024015.1 Craterocephalus amniculus | reverse complement strand
CGATATGGCCAAAAAATAAAATCTCAGATGTTTTAAAACCAAATCCGATTTTCGATTTTAATCGATTTTCTTTAATCTTCCTGTCTTTTTCTTTAAAACAGATCACAAATATTAGATTTTATGGGAAAACTTGCTTTTATTTCAATCATCCATTCAGGAAGTTGACCTAAATTCAAAAAGCAGATATTTTAAGTTGTGAAACAAACTTGTAAAACAAGCTGACAGGCCCTGCCACTGTAAACAATGAAAATATAACTTTCACGCATACAGTTGTACAGGTGAGGGATGGTAATGTTGGCAAAATATTTCCGGCTAAGAAAATCTCGATTTTCAAAAAATAAATCCTCATTAATAAAAAAAACGATTTATCGATAAAATCGATTTATTGCCCAGCCCTATCATGTTCATTAATCGTGATTTCAATATCAATCAAAATAATTGTGATTATTATTTTTTCCATAATCGTCCAGCCCTACTTCTGTGCTGCTTCAGGTATCATAATAGCCTCTAGCTGTATGAACTGCTCCTCTGACCTCCATGTTTTTACTTTAGAAAGGAGGAGTTTTGGGGACAGCTTAACCACGGGCCCAGGCCGGGGCACCAAGCGCTTCCTTCAGGACTCCAGCGATCCTCTTTTTCAGAAACCATCAAAAATCCTCCGTCACCCTACTGATGGTATGTCAGGCTAGTAATTATAATTTCTCTTTCATATGTTTGACTTATTTGTAGGCTGCTAATTAGATGCTGTTATGTATTTTGGCAATTAATGAGATCTTAGTTTATTTCTGCACTACCACATTTATGCTGAAGTACAGCAAATACAAATGAATATTGAGTATGAAATGTGTACCCAGCTAAAGCCGTGTGTTTTGTAAAAGGCATCTGAACTGCCTTTTTCCCCTCTCTGTATTTGTGTTTAAAAATAAGTGGATTTGATTTCAAATTAAACCATCACTGATTAGGGCTTCCACTCATACATGAGTGTCAGTCTACTCTCAATGCTGCACCACACTTTATGCAAAACATTTCATTTTGACTGCTCTAACTTGTCCGGTAAAGCTTTAAATAATCACACAAGGGTGAGGTATTTAGTGACTTAGAGCAGGAGGTTAATCATTTAATCATCTTTCAATTTCCTTAGATTTTAATTAACTTAATGGAATATTTGAAGAGATTTCTATAAAAGGGTAATGTCCCCATTAAATCCCCTTGCACTTTTACTGAGGACCATAACACACACTTAAAGTGCTCCATTATTCTTTGAATCTTAGAGCCATATTAGTATAAAATGCTGTTTTCACTGTGGATTTTCTTTCCCATTTTTTTTCTTTTTTAAGCTGGAGGCCCCATTTCTTATTTTTGGACTGTTCAATTAACTGTGTAGCACTTCATCTCAGTGATGAGACTTCTGTTTTGTCCTCAGGTGAATCCTTCATTGAGAATAGTGTCATAGCACCAGAGCACTTAAAGAAGATTCCTCTTTCCCCAAATTCTTTGGGACTGGTACCTGGCCTCAGGTCTCCCTCTAAACTGCTGCATCATAACAACTCCACAGGTAGGAAGGGTGGCAGTGTGTGCTACATTTGTGCACCATTATTTAATTCATTTATGTTTGCTAGTTTGTTTTTTTCTGAGGTGTTCATAGCCCCGAACAAATACCATTTAAAGATTTACAACTTAAAATCGTCAGTCACAGCTGGAAATGAAAAATGAAGCCATGATGTTTTTATGATTGGTGTTCCAGTTATTGGATCATTACTGCATTATGAGTGCAGGCAGTAAGGGCAAATGATAAACCCAATAAGAGGCTGTTTTAATGGAAATGATTTTGTGCTCTGGCTCCCAGGCTCAGGTAGTTTCCGGGAGAGCCCCAGGCCTAGCGGTCAGGATCCAAACCTGTGGACTGTGGAGGAAGTTATGCAGTACATCAGAGATATTGACCCAGTGTTGGCTCCGCATGCTGACCTTTTCAGAAAGCATGTACGTTTCCTTCCAGTCGTGTAAATGTACTTAAAAACCCTGTATTCCCCCACCCATCTACTTTGGGTACAACTTAAAGACCTGCTAGAAACAAGCAAGAATAATTCTTTTTTTTATTGTTTAACAGGAGATTGATGGTAAAGCCCTGCTGTTGTTGCGCAGTGACATGATGATGAAATACATGGGTTTGAAGCTTGGCCCAGCCCTCAAACTCACCTTCCACATCGACAAGCTCAAACGGGCTTGACTGAGGGGGAATCATCAACCAGCCGTAGCCTTCCAAAAGACTTTTCTAATGCCCCACCTTCTTTTCCTGGGTCAGTATATCATGCACTTCATAATGGACATATACTGATCATTTTACATGTAGCATCTTCCATCCAACCACCATGCCTGATCTCATACTTTCCCTCCTTGCCTCATTTAATGAGGAATGTTTATTTCATGTAGCACAATCCAGCTGTAAAGCAATATGGGATTCATAAGACACCTAATGTCACCTGTATGCATTTCAGTATAACTTGAAGATACATGTGGCCATTTTATGTTTAATGGCTCAATAGCCTTTTTTTTTGTTGTTGTTTTTAAATTGTTACATTTAATCTGTAAGTTTAATATTTTGTACTTTATGAATATATGGACATGTATTTTTTCAATATTTTGTTTGAATATTTGAAAAACAGAAAATCCTAAAGGTAGAAAAGAAAATTTCACACTCATCCCCATAGTTGGGATTGTTTTCTTTTTAATAGTCTCAGTTTGAGGCTTTGTTTTTTCAACTACAATCTGATGGTGAAATGAAATGTTTTATGGAAACAAATTACTCTGTCTTAATACTGCCATTAAGAAATCTGTTTTATTCTCTTATTCTAAATGTTGTTTATAATGTCATGTCTTTGTTATTTGTACTTTTGAAATGTTTTATACAATATGATCAGAGTTCCTACACGAAGAGCCCTATCATACTTAATATGTTCAATAAATACGTAATGCAACTGTTTTTTTTTTTCCTTTTCGTTCTTGAATGTCAAAACGGTTTGTAGTTGTTTGTTTACACCACATGGTGAAAGTCTGTCACAGATTTGTTTTTGTTCATTTATTTAAATTAAAAAATGTTTTCACTTTGCTTGCTGTTTGATAAAATATTCATTTCTGCAAATCTTGTTGTGACAAGTTGGGGAGTTTGAGTCCTTTCCTTTCCCAGGTTGAAAAAAAGGAAATGATATAACGTTCCCACTAAGATCACCAACAGAGGGCAGTACAAACCTTTTCTGCAAATCATCCCTGCTTGTTATTTGTTCTACAGACTCACTGCCATGCGCTACCATGGGTGGCCATCTCTCCATCTGGTTGTCTCAGCATGATAATCTTTGATATTTTTATACCATGTAACTATTTCATGCAGTTCTCTCTGTTATCAGTGTTTCTCCTTTATTGCTCCAGATTTAATTTATTAATTTTATGCTATTTAAAGATCTCCCGCAGGCATTTTTGAAGATAGAAAAAATAATTAGTGTCTAATGTCGTTTTTCCAAGTTGCAGTGGCCTCGTCTCAGAAATCCTGCGCCTGTGCCGTTACCCTGAGTGATGGAAATATATATGTCACTTCAGAAGGTATACCAACAGTTTCAAGATGTCCCTTGCTTCATTGAAGGACCAGTTAATTACTGGTACCAAATGAGCTTCAAATAGTTAAATCCAAATTAGTTCGGAAATGACAAATGTCATTTGTATATTTTTCTAAAGTGGCATCAAGTTGAAGGTTTGCCTTTCAGATGATGTTCTTTTACTTAGAAATTTGAAACCTACAATAGCATCACGAAAAGCTGTAGTGGATGTAGAAAAAGCTATTTAGTGTTTTCCATTACTGCCCACCAGTCTTTAACCTTATCTTGCTGAGATTATTCTTTATTTTTCCTCTATGTACACTGTCCTTTTCACACCCCCACCACATTTCAGTTTAGGTAGTAAGTTATCAGGAAACAGGCCGTTGAGTATTGAGATCAGATTGATTTACAGTGTAGACTAAAAATAAATTGATGAGCTCAGGTGTAAGAACACATCAGTTCTCCACTTGTGAATTCTGGGAAGTTGAAAAACATGCACACCTTTTAGTGGAATGCAGCCTGCATTATAACACCTGTTTGTTCTGTTTGTAACCAAAATGTTGTGTGAAAAGTTCATAACTCATTGTTGATGACATTCTTTTGAAAATGATGTTGCACTGGCTACTTTTTCAGTATATTGTACAGTCCTGATTTAATATGCATGTTTATGAAAGACTTTTTATAAACATCCATACATTTTTTTCTGTCATGTCTCTACCCTGAGGTAGAAAATCAACCCCTTACCATGACATTTCTACCACTGTGCTTCATAGTGTATGACTAATATAACCAGATAAGATACCTGGAGCAAGAAGCCCCATTAAAGTGTGGGCCATTCATTTTTATGTGTTTCCAGTTATATTGGGAATATTTTTATAATTCTTTCCCAGACTCGTGGACATATTGTTAACTGAAAGCATGAGAAAAAGTTTGGATCTTTTTTTATTCTCTTTCTCCCTGTCTTACCTAAGTCTGTGGAGGCAGATGACTGCCCTCCCTGTTTGCTGCCCTGCCTGAGGTATTTTTTTTGTTGTTGTTTATTATATATAATTTTCATTGTTGCCAAGTGTTTTCTCATATGGAATTGTTGAATCATTATGTTCCTTTATCAAAAATTGGCCTTGAGGTATGATTTTGTGGTGAGTTGGCACCATAAAAATGAACTGAACTAAATAAAAAAGAGAACACTGTTTTTCTTATCAAAGGCTGGAATAAGACGAGCACCACTTTTTTCCTTGAGAAATTCTTATTGGTTTCTAATCTGATCTGAAACTCCTGATTATTGTGTTATTTGCCCCTCTATGTTACCTTTATTTCCTTAGAAGATCAAGCATTATGTACATTTTTTCACATGGCTTTATATCCTGCATGATAATGATCAAACATATTGATCTGAAGAACATTTCTGAGTAACAGAGAACATTGGTAACCCTCATACGATAATGGGAACCTATTGTTCACTCTCTTTCTGGTAAATAAGGCCTTCATTGTTTTTATCCATACATGACTGGATTGTCGAGCATGTGGGCAAAGAATTCTACAAAGTAACTCAGCGCAGAGCTGAAAAGTCTAGCCACACCCTTTGAGTCAAAACAGGAAAAAATAGCATGTAATGTTGAAAACAATGACCAAACCCACAACAGTAAGTGACATGAATGCGTGTCTGTGTGTATGTAAGCATATGACACGCACAATCTGTGCTGTGTTTGTTGTAGTCAGACACATGTGACAAGCTCAGAGCTTGTGGCTAATGCCTGTTGATGTGTAATAGTAGTCAGTGTGTTGTGCACAGAGCCAGTGCTATTTATAGAAACAACAGCTCCTTGAGCTGCATGTTGTTTTTGTGAAGGTTGTGAAGTCAGTTTTCATTTCAGCTCGTAATGCTACCGTGGGGTTTTTATTCAGTTGTCACTCATGATCTGCTGGGCCCTTTTCACGACAAACAGTGATGTTTATATTATTTGGGGAAATCCTCTCCTTTACATTTACCATTAATGTGTAGAGTTATTGAGTCCTCTCCTATCATTGCCCCAACAGTCATACACTCTACAGAGCCGCAAGACAGTTTCATTATGCATGAAAGGAAGTTTTGTGGGCTTGCAGATCTCCCATAACTGCGAGGAAAACGTTCTTTCTCAGGTTTTTACTTCTGGTGTCATTTTATTGCGTAAAGGAGACATATTGTCTGTCAAACAAGTTTGGCATGCTGCATTCTGCAGAAAATTGTGAACACCTTTGTAGAGAAGCAAACAAATTCACCACCTCCTTTCCAGTTAATACTAGAATTCCCAGCATGCCTTCAGGCAACCAGTTTTAAGTAAGTGTGAGGGTCCCAGCGTGCCTTCAAAGTCTGGAGGCTTTGAATTTCTTTGTTCGGTTGATCCTTGCATCATTCTTCTGTTTATGATTGCATTATTTTAGCTTCACTAATTCTCTGTTCCCTATAACAATTACTCTGGTGATCAACCTGTAGCCTAATTCTTTTTTTTAAAGTTATTTTATTTATTTACATTTTCAACTAATTTGTTGAATTGTTTAGTTTGAGGTCACTTTTCTGCGTGTGTGACTGCTCATTCTTGAAACATTTGGGAGTTTATATAACCAGCTTATGAGGAATAAAAGAGAAAATGTTCTCATATCTCTGAGAAAGTATATCTCAAACCATATTTCTCTTCCTAATCCACACGCAGATGTTTCTTAAATGAAACCAGATTGTTTTTAACACTACCGTGACTTCTGATTAGGAGAATATATCTGCTAAGAATCCATTCAACCCTATGCCTGTAGATGGTGTGGGGTCATCACAGGGCAAGATTTTCCTACAAGGAAACTGTTGGTCACATGGCAGAGTGGGTGTTTTCTACCAACAAGTACAAAAGAAGCACAGATCCCACTCATAAAATCCTAAGCTAAACAGGTGAAAACTGATCTAAGGCAGTTCTGACTGGCAACAACCAGCATGGCATCAACAAAGCCAAATGCACATTCTCCTTTGTCCTTGTAATCGTCACATTGATATTACATTAAACTGAGATTTAACCTGCAGGATAATAGTCTGACAAGAACTGTACAGTGGCAGTAAAGTCTTCCTCCCTGCCTGTAGCCTGTTACTCGGTCTTTGGTAGCATGTGCTTGTTGCTGTCACCACCAGATTAGCATGCAGGCTTAAAGCCCTGCTCACAAAGACACAGTGTACAGAACACAAACTGTGCTAATACTGTTCCTTTCAGTTCCAACCAATGAATCTGACTCCCTTAGGCTGGCCTAAATAATTTCCCAGCTGGCATTAAACGGGTCAAATAAAATTGTACATGTGTGCTGGAGATGGAACAATTTGAACTTTCAAACTGTCCCATCCCGTCCAAAAAGAAAACAATTTTGCAACAAAAGGCACCTTTTGTGATGCTTGGTTAGTTCTATCTTTGCAGAGAAAAGGGGTGTTTTGTGTGTTATAGTTTACTGACAATGCACTGCAGCGGTGAATATGTCAAGACTCAACTATAATAGCCAAAAAATGTAACATTGTTCAAGTTGCTTTTCTTCTCGGTTGTCTAAAAATGTCCACAGACTGCTGTTGCTCGGTTAATCCCGTTAAGCAACCATCCCTAGATAGAAGATTAACTTTTGTTGCCTAATTAGTTTGAATTACATTCAACTTGCTGTTGCTCTTATGTGATATATTGCAAATTTGAGTTGACAACAAGCAAAAAAAATGTCCTTGCCTGTAAAGAACACACATTAATATATTTTGCGTGACAAAAAAATAATCTTAAAACAACCTTTCGTCTTGCAATATGAACTGAAATGGATTCAATGAAAAAAAAAACTACAAACAATAAATCCAGTCCTTGTGTGAACTGGACGGACACCAGCTTCATCTCTGCCGCTGCTGTGAGGCTATCATCTGTGCAAATCAGACCACCCTTTAATATTTACCACCTTTAACGTTGTTGAGCCGCATTGATGTGTTTGGGCCAGCCTGACTGAGAAGTGTCAGCTGCGCGCAGGAAAATTAATTATTTACACCCCCTACCTTTGACATCAAAGACCTGGCAAACCACTCAACCTAAGATTTGTCGAGAGGGGGGTTGGAGGAGGAGTTGCTAGTCACTAGGCAACCTCTATGTCACCTGCTCTGACATGTCAGAATCAGCTACTTACCTCTGGAGGCTGCAGGAACAAGGTACACAGCCACATTTTAACCCCCACCCCTCCCCCCTCTGCAGGATTAATTATAAAACTCAAAATGTTGCATAGAGAGAAAATGAGTTCCTATCTGATTACAGTAGATTTTGTTGCGTTGGATAATAGTTCATGAGGAGAACTTAAGGGGACAGAGATGGAAGGGAAGTGTCCGATGAGACCATTTGATAAGAGGAGACACAAGGTGACTGCTCAGCTAGAAAACCAGGAAGTTCGGTTTGAGCAACATGTGCACTGTATGAACCCTGCCCTGAGGGAGCTGCTGTTTATTTACCCCTGCCAACACAGACACAGACACAGACGTACACACAGGGCACGCCAACCCCCCACCCCCCCACCCCCAAGAAACTCCCCATTTACAGGAAGGAGAGCTCAAACACGTGCCCTCTTCAGGTAACATCGTACACATACAGAAACGTTTCCCCCGATGAAAATAATTTGCTCATCCTTTCTTCTAAGAATCTCAAGTTTTCTTCTCACCCTCTATCGTTCGATGCACTTTACAGTCATGAAATGAAATGAAAAGTGCTGCTTAGTTTAGTCAGTCAGTGTCAAAATCACAAAAAACCTTTTGCATCTTCTAAATGTCCTCAACACCCATCATTCACACCAAATTCTACCAACACAGGAGGCATCAGGATGACAATGAGCAGAGATGAGACATAAATCTTTTATCTTCCCTTCCTGGCTACACACAGATATGGAGGTGTCCCTGCTAGCCTGTTTGATCAGGTTGTATGCGGATTCTGTGTGTGAGTGCGCGGGTGAAGACCTGGCCATGCGTGACAACAGCAAATGACCACCAATCCGTCATTGGCGCTGAGACCAGAGATTAACACGAGCTCAGGCTTGGCACCAGCTGGACCAGAGCCTGGAAAGAGAAAACTAGACAGTCCTTGTGCATTAGATGTGCACAACTTGTGACTAAAGAGAGGAATGTACAGAAAATTGCATTTATCTTTACCAGAGTTTTCAATGGAATTATGTAAGTGCTACGGGAAAATCCAGCAAAGAAATCCCCAACTAGTAGAGTTTTTAAAAAATCCCCCTGGCTTAATTCTAATAGTAAAATCAAGAGATCCTTACATTTTCTCAACCTTCTTATCATTTTGTCTCTTTCACATTGTCTGTCTGTCACATTGTGGCTTTTGGTGTCTGACTTATATAGAAAGAATGGCAAGCTGCCACAGGAAGACAGAGTTGTATTGAGCAGTTGCTGTGGGTGGGCCGAAAACAAGAGCGCAAGCAAAACAGATGTAACCGTACACATCTCAAGAGTGTCCCACCCATCTTAACCTGCATCTAGACTGGCCTATGACAGGCAGGCAGCAGTCATAACAAGGGATTGGGAAAGCAAACAGGGGTGTTAGGCGTAGTTAGCCATTTGTTCATACAAGATATCAAGATACAAAACCTCTGCATTTGGTTGGGGCAAAACAAAAAGCTTCCAGTACACTTTACAATTATGAGATATATGAGGAGACAGAGTTCTGACTGTGTGCCAGCATGCCCCGTGTGCCACACAGCAGAAGATCTCAGCAGATTGGCGCTGAGCAAAGGACCTGCAACCGTCACCAAACTCAGTGCCAAGGCTGCTGGCCTACTTTTGAGCCATTCTCATGTCACTGTCAAGCCAAGGAAATCTACAACCAGACACAAGCACCTTAAGTTACTCTTTGCTATTTGAAAACAGCTTTGCATTTAGGGAAATATATTGGCTCATCAGTGCTGCTGCGATTCACACTGAACAAGTTGGGCATCAAGAAAAGTTGCCAAATTAGCTTCTGTGCTAGCTTAAAGAGCCAAGCTGACTTAAAGATGAGCAATCAGCCAACACTGTTTTAACTCTGCTCTCATTGCCTCCATGTCACTCATGATACTGCTGAAGATGCTTTTGTTGACAGTGTGGAAACTGCGGTGATGACATTCCCAACATGACCTCAATCAAGCATTTTCACAGCCTGGAGGCACAAAACAATTCAACAAACTCTGCCTCCGCTGAGAATCCCTTTACCCTCATTTCATAATGAATGCAATTATAGTAGAAGAGGATGGTTTTATGCCTCCAACTAGCAGTGGCACACACCACTGAGGCTGTTTTGAAATACTTGTTAGTATCTCTGACTATCCCCTGTATGAGCTGTGGAAACGGATGACTCTTTATAAGAGGGCTTAAGGTCAAAGTCAGCTAAACCCCATTAGGATTTGCTTTTTTCTCCTCACTGTTAACCCCCGCGTCTATTTTACTCTTCATATGGAGAATATAAATTACAGTTTGGGGTGGGATGTGAAAATACTGTTGGTCAAATGTTATTACAACAATCATCATCCCAGTAACCATTTTAACACCTCTAGTGTAACGCAAATGACATTGCTCAGCTAGTACCAAAGGAAGAGGGAATCCAGTTCAGACATCGCTATCTTACGCATTGGATTTGATGTACAGTGACAAACAAAAAAGCTCCCATTCAGCGGAGAAATGTAATCATCACAGCATGTCATTCTCATTATTTCCAGAGGCATTAAATTTTAAAGGTCATAGATGCAACGTTTTCATCGAAACAATTACTTTTTCAAAAACAATACATATCTAGAGGGGTGCACAATTAAAGTATTCATTGTGCTGAATTTCTTAAAATTAGTACATAAATAATTGTTTTATCAATTTTGACGTGTCCAAAAAAATATATATTTTCATCTAGTTGGCAACATTTACATGAAATGATTCTATGCCAATAGCTCAGACGTTACCAAATCTACAGTTCTGTGTAAAGACGGATCTACCTTCCATTAGTTTTCAAATTCAAGCTGACCGAAAAAACAAAGCAGGACGAGGGTTAACGTCGGTCAAGCTTTTTTGCTTTGGTGACAACTCAGGTTGCCTCTTCTGAACAACAAGTTAAACGTTTGCTAACGCTAACAGTCTGCCATACTGTTACCTGGCAACCGGTAGAATTGAAGGTTAAAATGAGAATAAACGAATGTGATTCCACCACCTAGTGGCAGGGAGGAATTAAACTTGTAGCTATCAACTTTAAGTATTAATGATGGTAAACTGGTATACGAAGGACATAAACCTTTTATAAGGCGTAAATATAACATAAGTTTAAGAATTCCCATCATAAAATTAAGGAATATTGAGTTTCCCTTCACCCACAGGTTAACCTGAGCACTTAGCTAGCTCTTCACTGCCTAAGGCAAGAGCTATGGAATGAATGGAAAAGCAGGCCACACTTCTATCCAGGCCATTTTTATTGATCCTCCAAACCCCCTTTCACAAAGAGCATCGCCCCCATCCTTACCACAAAAAGGGGGACATTATAAACAACCAATAAATAAAAATCTGCGTGATTAAGGCGGTTCTACATCTCCAATAGAACACAACAGTGTAGACATGTTGGAGTTATACAGCTTCATACAGTACAAGCAGTAAATGGTTTTTTTGTGGAGAACATCACATCTAAAGAAAAAAGGGCAGCACTTTAACAAAAGTGAACCTTTTTTTTTAGTCTGGATGACACTCCCATTCAGAAAAGACAACACTGTAATTTCATGATTAGAAAAATGAAACGAAAATAAACGAAACAAAAGGAAATGTAAATTCATTCAGACGACAATGTCATCTAAGCTTAATAAGCTTTTAATACCAAAACAAACAAAATAGGGGAGGGATAATGAGCAGAGAACTTAAATGTAATGTTCCCCAAACCTACTCCCAGGTAAAGCATCATAAAAACCACTTGGATCCCAAACAGAGATGGTGGTTAATTTTTATATCAGTTTTCTCAGATAGGAATAAATAAATACACCTTTTTACTGGTAAACTGTCATGGAGTCCAGACTTAGAGGCTACATAGTGTCATAGAATTGTTCAGAGTGGCTTTTAAGATTTCAGCATTTCTTTATTACATTCGTGTCCAGGAAATATGAGAAGAGGAACTGGCTTCAAAGCCTGCCAGCCTCAGGCCACTAACAAACACAAGAGACTCAAGCATTGTGCGTTCGCTGTGGATATCCATAGTTCTGATGTGCACCCTGCACCGCATCTTCAGTTCAGTTCTGTTGTACAGGTCCGTGCTCATAATATAAAAACTGAAGAAATGAGGTCTCTTCATCAATCCTAGACAATTCTCCTCGGTCTCCGTTTGTGCCCTTTCAAAATAAAATGATCTCAGCAACTAACAGTGCTGGGCTGCTGTTTGCTGACAAAGTCTGAAATGAAATCAAACTCATTCTGGCCCAGGAAAAGTTCTGGCAGCTCCTGGACCCGGTCCAAGCCCAATTCCATGACCAGCGATGTCAGGACGTCCTCATCAATCATATCCGCATCCATGCCGTTCAGGGCCAACGCTGGTCCGGCCATGTGCTGCATGCTAGCTAGATGAGCTGGGTTCATGCGGTACTGGGCAGTAGGTCCCATGTGGTTCCCACCCATAGGACCCAGTGGGTGTCCGTGGTATTGGGTGTTGAGTTTCTGCAGCTGCATGCTGGCCATAAGCTGCTGGGATGTTAACCCTCCGTTCATGAACTGCTGTTGTTGCTGCTGCTGCTGCTGCTGCTGGTGCTGCTGTTGGTGCTGCTGTTGGTGTTGCTGGTGCTGTTGATGCTGTTGGTGCTGTTGTGGATGCATGTGATGCTGCTGCTGCTGCTGCTGCTGAGGGTGATGTTGCTGCTGTTGTGGCTGCCCGTTAAACATCATGTTACCAGAGGTCATTTGATGGTGACCCATCTGAGCCCCGTTCAGCTGTCCATTCATGGGTCCGCCCACCATGCCTTGCCGTTGCCTCAATGCGGTCTCCATGTTTGCCTGGGCACCTCCATAGTGCATCATCTGGCCATTGGGCAGTGCCCGCATGCCCTGCTGGTTGGCATGCTGCTGGTGACCTGCCTGCAAGCCCCCATTCATGCCCATCCTGTAAGTGTGGAGACCGGCGCCTGCTGAGTTGTGATTCATGGGCATCATCAGATGATCTGCCATGTCTCCTGTGTATGTGCAGAGAGGAGATGCTGTTAGGACAATGTGAGAGGCAGACAAGGTGTTTGGGAGCAGTGAAGAAGAGTTATAGCAGGGTTACTACTCCTAAGCCATTCAGTATTTATTTTTTTACTTGAGTCTATATGGAACAAGTGAATCCAAACATAGCTATTGTTTAAACCAAATCGTTTTTTAAAAGACAAAAAAGACGTTTCTGAACCTTTTTTAAAAGGAAAAAATACAAGTTTCTTTGTAATTTAACAATCCTACCTCAAGTTAAACCATCAAAATCGCTTCCGGAACAAAACATCTGCAAGGTTATTTTGCCTGTTGGCGAACACTAAAAACCTCGCTGGTGTGTTTAGTCTTCCAAAAACCTCCCCTCTTTGTGCCAAGCCAAGAACGCCCAGGTTGAAATTACAGGTTAACATACACTGTTTGGGTATATTTTTCAGCTCATTAATTCAAGCACAATGAGATCGACTAAAACAAAAAATAAAGAGGGGAAAAAAGCATCGTGATGGACTGCTTAAATTCCACCGATGCTGAATGACACCTGAGGTAAAAATATGTTACAGTTTTCGCACGTAAGATTGCAACAAAGAACACTGACATCATGCAACATCTTCCCAACAGCTGAATCACCACATTTCTAACAAGGCACTTAACAGAGGCTTCTGCTCCACCCCCCCCCTACCCCACCAGCACCACACTGAAAAATGCATTTAAATGTTTCAACTGGATCATGGTATACCCCGCACCCCTCAAACACGGTAGCGCTAGATTATCCACCTTGTTCATCTCGACTTTGAAACACGGGGAATGCAAACAATGGAGCAGCAGTAGGAGCAGGAGCCCCCGAGACCACCACAGAGCGAAACCTCAATTCTTCCAGCAAATAATGCCGATTTAGGAAAGAAAAAAAATCGCTCACCCGTATCCGCTTCGATCTTACAAAGTTGCGCGACTTTGCTCTAGCTCTGTCTTTTTAAAGCAGTTTTCCTCTGCGAGACAAAGCTCCTCTGAATTACAGTGTGTATTCCTCTGGGTTACGCTTCATGCTCAAGCGTGAACGGTGCGCACAAAGACTGCCGCATCAGATCTTGAAACGACTGCCTATTTTCTGGGTCAACTCAGGGATTATGTACATCTACAAAGCTCAGAGGAAGGCAGTCAGGGAGAGGTGGAGCCTCGGTCCTGCCTCTTCTTTGTTCCTATTGGCCCTACTTAATATAATTGTGCATGGGCGTAGGGGAAAAAAGGGCCGTTGGAGTGTTGTGACACAGAAGCCAATTTAAATACCATCCTCCCCACTGAGTCTTTCTGAGAGTTATTGTTTGTATACATAAGTTATTGCTGTTTTTACATAGATAGATAGATAGATATAGATAGATAGATAGATAGATAGATAGATAGATAGATAGATAGATAGATAGATAGATAGATAGATAGATAGATAGATAGATAGATAGATAGATAG
>JAVQJG010074179.1:0-11785 GCA_036024015.1 Craterocephalus amniculus | reverse complement strand
GCTCCTTTAAATGAGTAGATCTATCTAAGTTGGACGTCAGTCACGTGTCGAGCGGCTAAAGCGGCCAAAATATTTTACCACTTTGGACACTGCCCGCTTTCTCGCCTTGCCTCGGGCGTCTCTGCCGCTTTTGCCGCTTTTGGTCTGAACGTACAGTTGTGTTGAGCCTCTACATGGATTTTTATATTTCGTGTATACTTTCGTGTATACTTATTATCAAAAATAATAATCCAACAATTTATTATCAGAAAAACTGCTTCAACTATCTTAGAAGTTGTAGAATAAAATATGATAGGCTGCATCTTAATATTCATAAAATTAGCATTTTTTTCAGATTTACCAATGCCATGGCAACTCAAACACTGAATAGCCTGTATATGTTTGTGTCTGTAATTGTCTGTTAAAGAAATATGTCTGAACACAAAGACAGCTTCATACCTACTTTTCAGTGCATAAGTTTCCAGTTTCCAAGGATTATACATGATAAACTGCTAAAAGATGCAGATAAAACCAGAATACAAGTATATAATATAAGTATATTAGGATGCCAAATGGAAATCCAACAGTAATATAATCTTTAAGAGTTTATGTTTTTTAATAGTTTCCTAATTAAGAACACATTATTTGCATTATTCACACTGATATAGCAACACACTTATAAAACAAGCTGTTAGGTAGGGGATGATGTAAACGTATATTGTGGTTTGCCGTTTATATCAAAGAGTTGACATAACTGGTGAGTCAGTGTAACATAAAACATGAAACATGAAGCATCAAAGTGATGAACAAGCTGATAAATAAAGTTTAAAATGTCTGCTGAAGAAGAAGAGTTGGTTTTACAGTTTTGGAAGAAATGTGTTGAATTAAGCGGCTCTCCATCGGTGTGAGAGCAGTCAGTGCATCAGTGGGAGGAGAAGCCTGAACTGGGCGTTAACCTGGATTAACACGGTTTAAGTGTCAGAAGTTGATTCCCATACATCCCAGCTGGGTCTGGAGGCTGCACCAGCTGCTCTTAGCCTTGAAAACCGCAAGTTATCAGCACCTTTTTTCCTACGTGTCAGATGTTTGGGAGCCGGGTGGCTTCCTCAGCACCTGTCCATCCGCGACTTATTATCTCTGCTCGCTCCGCTCGTAGCTGCCTGCTTGATTTAGTTCCAGGGAGTCTGGCTTGTCTGGGAGAATTTTCCCAGAGTCAGGGTATCCGCTCTGAACCCGCTGACTTGCTTCAAGGCTAACCATCTAATCCTCCTCTGTGTTTCCCTGCCTCACTGAATCAGTTTAGTTGAAGGTACATAAACTATGAGTAAAACCCAAATTTGCTCTTGTCGACAGCCATTAAAAGCAGGAAAAACAAACCAAGGAATGATTTTATGACTAAATAAAAAGTTCTGAACACAGGTTTCTTTATCTAATGACATAAATCTGTAATGTTTTCTGTTCCTGTCTTTACCAATAACTTTACATATGAGCTGCAGACTGAAAGGATTCATGTTAAAATCTTGCTGCTTTATCTTTTTTAGAGCATCAGAGACTTAGTTAGCTGCCTGTGTTTCGTTTTTTTAGATCACAAAATGTTTTTTAACTTTAAACTGGTGTCCTTCCAACTTTAAGGAGGATATTTGTGAGTAAGAGAAAAAAGAGAGCGTGCTTAATTATTTCACAGTTTCCAGAGGATCTGATTTGTAAGATGATCCGGTGGTGGGTGGGCTGGCGTGTCCCACAGCACAGCACCGTCCTTTATTCTGTCACTGGTCTGCAGAGACTGGATGATGCGACGAACTCTGTTTGGAAATAAAATGACCCATTGTGCTCTCCTTTATGCCTCCGTTCCTTCATTATCAGTCTTTTTATTGGAGAAAATCACTTTGGAAAGGATGAGAGCATCAACAAAGTGTTATTTTGTCCATGACTGATGGGGAGGGGTCCGGTCCGTGCACTAGAACTGGAATTTGTATTCATGCAGCTAATGCAGTGAGATGTGATATCGTGGGTTTATTTACTTTGAAGCTGAAATCTGAGGAGTGAATCAGGTTTTTTTTTTTTTCACAAGTCCAGCTTTCATAATGACAAGCCGATGAAGCTTAAAGGCAAAGTTGTGCTGCAGCCCAAAAATAAAGCAAAATGAAAAAATCTAACAGAAAAACCAAAACACAAGCCGTGAATTTATTGGCCCAGCAAAACCACGGTAACAAAGCTGTCAAACAAATGCGATTGGACAATTTAAAAAAACTAAGTTCAGTTTACTTCAAGTTTAGTGTGTAGAAGTTACATGAAGTGTGTACAGCAGCCCTGAGACACAGAAATGCATCACATAGAAAAGTACAGAGCACAGAGATAAGAGTTAAAGTTCATTTTTAGTGTAGAGGTTTCCTCAAGGCTCAGTTTCTGTGTTTTGATACACAGATTCAAAAGAAGATGATTTTCATCTGAACCATTAGAAAAATAAACCTTTAATTCTCGCTGCAACTGGCTGCTGCTGAACTTTTTATTTAAGGCGAAGCTAACTTAGAGGCTGGGACATCTGCATTAAAGCTGAAGGTCGAAGATGTTGCTGCTGTCAATATTTCCTCTTCTGCTTACAGATAACATCTGCAGGAACGAGCACCAAGTATTTAATCTTTTAGTTTATATTGAACTCATTATAATTCAAAGCAGCGTCAAGCCAGATTTTTATTTTATTACTTTCATTTAGAATCAGAAACCTAGACTAGAATAGGAGGGAAAAAGAGGTTTAAATATGTTGGTTTTTTGTATGTGAGTGTGTGTTTTTACAATGTAATGTGTGAAAGCTTTTATGCATAAAAATGTGTTTTTATTGTGTAAAACACTTTGTGTTGCCAAATCGCATGAAATGCACTTGACAGTCAAGCTCTGGTTATCATAACTTATGGAGATCTGCCATTTTCAGTGTGTAAATAAATAAATGTGTGCTCGTAGTTTTCCCTCTGAATCTGGGTTCAGACCACATGAAGCTCTGAACTCGCTGCTTCCAGTACAATAGGAGAAGCAGGTGCTCGGCTTCTGTTTGCATTTGTGCTTGTTGGGAGTCCCGTATGGCTTGTTGACTCAGTCTTTCAGTCTCTTGTTGGGTTCATATGCGGGATATTAACTTTTGTTTGGCCTCATAAAAGAGATAGAAAACAATTATCTCCTTTAGTCACTGATTTGCTGAGTTAAGCTTTCACCTTTCTGACAAACTGTTCCCATCTGCTGTTCCGTCTTTTATTTAACCCCTATCCCCCCACTCTCAACTTTCTCAACATTCTCAACTTTTTATTCACTTGGGGATAATTTTGCCTGTTTTCTACAAAATGCTGACATTAAAGAACAAATGAATGATTTTAAACTGTAATGACAGTAAGATTAAAATCTGTAATTTTAATGGAAGTCACTGGGACAGTTTGACCACAAAGGTCACCAAAGGAAGTGTCTGACACTACAGGAAAAATGTAAGATATCAGAGTCTTATCATCACCAAAGTCCCCAAAAATATTGAATTTATAAAAAAAATATATATATTTTGTATTTATTTTTTTGAATAAATAACATTAAAATGAATAATGAAGCTTGCATTTAAAGGGTTAAAAAGGATTTAATGTTTGGTGATTTGAGCAGGTGTGAAGGTGTTGGTGATTTATGAAAAATCACGTTTATATATTTTATAGGAGATTTTCTGAGATTCTGATACATAAAAAACCCAAATGGATTTATCATGGATGGGTCAAGTATATGTTGTTATTTTTATATTTAGTATATAAAAATAATTCAGTTTTTGTGAGTTTTTTAAAATTCTGAATGGCAGATGTTCACACATTCAAACTGGCATTTAAAAGGGTTAAAATCCTAAAAATATTTGGTATTTTCGAGCGGGACTGAAGGTGATATTCTGATGTCTGACGTTGCCGGCGTCACATCGGGGTTGTTGGCACTTTAAGAGCTCAGCATCAGTTTGTGGCGTATTGATGCCCTCATCCTGCAGCGTAACTCTGCTTCTGTTGATGTCATCACAAAAACTGCCGGCTGCACATTGCTCCTATCAGCACTCTGCAGAACGCCCAAGCTTTGCTCAGCCTTTTCCCTCTGGATCCTCTGACTTCCTCTGTCTATCTCGGCCTGTGATTGATGCCTGACAGAGAAGTCGGACGGAGGCTGTTCAGACTTGACTGCTCTGCTGGGCAGCTATTGATTCTTTTTCACTTAAGCCATAATGAAGTATTGGCCAGCCTCGGGGAGTGTCAGCAGTGCTTAGCGATGCAGCAGGTGAGAGGAGCTTAGAGACACAAGACTTAATTACTGTAGCACTGCTCCTTGTGTTTTCAGCTTCCCCGTGAGCTGCACTGATGGTGCAGGAGGGCGCTTCAGCTAAAGGCGAAATCTAAAAAACAGAAATATTAGCTTTTAATTCATCATCAGGAAGGAATTAAAACATGAGAGATGCAGCAGGTCTATGCAAGAGGAGCTGGAAACACTGTTGCTGCAACAATCGATAAAACATTTTAATAATGGATGACATGATGTGAGCTTCTAACTTCAGTATCTTTTAGACTTTTCGGCAAGTTTTTTTTTACCAGCAGCAACTTCAGCAGAAATTCCACCAATTATCTAATCTGTACACACTTTCAGTCCAGTCCACGTTTATTTGTATAGCACTTTGAACTGACCACAGTGGACTGAAGTGCTGTACAGAAGAATAAAAAACTGAATAAATTCAGTCAAAGCAATAAAATCAAATAAATATAATGACACATTTCACACGCAATCCTCTGCAGGGTTGCAGGAGGCTGGAGGTGATTCCAGCAGATAGAAGATGAGAAGCAGTGTGCATAATATGCACAAACAAAAAACAAATGGCAGAGGGAGCTAATTATCTATAGGAATAAATTTAGTTTAGCCACATGTTTATTTCTTATGCTGTCATGTTTTTACTTGGTTTGTGTCTCACCTTCTGGTATGTTAATGTTCTTACCTGAACTAGTTTTATTATTCTAAATCTAACAGAGTGGCTCTGGTCTGGAAAAACTGGTTAAAATTTCAAAAGTTGAAAAAACCGATTTCTAGCACATTTGTGACCTTTTAGCACCCCAACCCAACTCCTAATAAAGGCACTTTTCTAAGTAAATAACACTAATAGGAGTTGCATGTGACCTGAAAGTGGTGATGCTGTGATTTTAGTGGTGGTGACAGCAGAGAGATGAGGTGGATGTAAAAGGATCTCTGACCTTTTTTCACTTGATGGCATTTAAGCAGCATGCCGCCCGTCTCCACATGAGAAATTCTTGTTTTAAAGGCAAAGTTGAATGTTTCCAAAAGATTAAACAGTGATGTGGTTGGTTGACCAGAAAAGTCTTGGAAGTAAAAAGTTTTCCTCATTCAAATGACCGTTTTCTAAACTAAAAAAGCAATGGCAGCAAATCTGGGATAAGTTTCAATAAGATATTTCATGATTTATTAATTAGATTACAGTGCAAAAAAAAAGATCATTAAATTGTAAAGATGGGATTAAAGTGTGTTTCTCAACTCTCAAAGAAATATTTTATATATAAATCCATTAACTTGTGAGATGTTACCAATATGTAATTTACTACGTCTACCTTCCAAGTACCAACACATGTTATACGCATTGGAAAGCTGAGATTCATGAGATGAGACTGATGTATACCGTTCCAGGCTACATAGCTTCAGTAAACACTTATTTCAGACCTGTTGTATAAGTAATTTATCTCTGAAACCATGGACTCCAGTAGCAGATGATCCTGCACCAGCAAGGGTCCACTAAAATAAGTCCAGTAAATAGTCGGTCATAAAATAAGTTTTGTATTTGGAGAAAAATGCAGGATCTCAAGGGGTTAAAAGAGGATTGTTGTTTTGCATGTTGGTGTATTTACATGTAGTGGTTAAATTAAGACACAACCAGCCTAAAATCAACAAAATGGGGTGAAAACGACTGCTTAAATCGGTATAACTTCATCCTCACATGTAGTTCCAGCAGTTTTCCTCACACATTAAAAACCAGCGGGATTCTCCAGGTCCATTTCCCCAGGCTAATCGGATAACTTGCAGTGTACATGTTGGGATCCATATGAGAAATAATCCCAAGGCCCTAATTTATCACGCTCACACACAGATTCACATGCACTGGAAACATATGCTTGTGGCAAAGAGGTTGCATTATTTATTGTGTGTGGTCACATACCTACTAACCGTCGCCTATAGGCAGGAAACCACATGTAATCACCCCTCGATTCACATTAGAGGTGTGTGTTTGTGCATGCCGATGTGCAGAAGCACCAACAGGAGTTTTTTTAGGTAGACAGTAGCTGACATCCGTCAAGTCTGAGTATTTTCTATTATTTTAGTATTTAGGCCTTTGTGACATAAAGGAAACTTGTAATATTAATATCAGGTCGCCCTGTTCTGGTCCTTTCTCATCCCTCACCAGCTGGTAATCTGCGGTCCTCCGGTCAGATTGTTCAATCACTTGGCAGCAACTCAACACATTTAGTTAAGTAGAGATAAGGCAACTCCCTGAAGTTCAAACTGAGCATCAGTGAGGAAGGAAGACCAACAACCACGCCACGTTCAAAGGCACCTAAATCCCCTGATTATGTCAGGAACTGCTGATTTACTGGGATTCTCCAGTAGATCAGACCCAGAATGGTCTAAAAAAAGAGAAAATGTCTTGAAGAAACTGAGGCTACAATTCACACAAACTCACCAGAACCGGGCAGTCTCCATTTCAGCTCCTCCTTCAGATGGTTGGGGGTGACGTGTCTTCAGTGATGAACCCGGGGTCATAGGTTCTCAGCCGGGCAACCAGCTCATCACTCCACAGCTCCCCCTTCTGATCCACAGCCAGCATGAAGCTTATTCAGCAGAATCTGATATATACTGTTGTCCCTTCAATTAAAGAAAAGGCAACATTTAAATTCAGGTAACTGGAGAATGAAAAATGGGTAGTAAACATACGTTTGTAAAATTATATTTAGTGAAATATGACTTATTTATGTAACTGAGTTAAAAATATAGTAAACACTATGGTCCTGGAGCAATGAGAGTACTTTGCTGATGAGCAGAATACTTGTGGAAAGGTGTACAAGTCTAATGGAAAGTTCCAGAAAACACCTGGTTGCAGTGATCGACAAAATATTAGCTGATGAGTGACAGAAGGTGCGTTAATTTCTCATGCTTTCTGCTAATTCAAAAACCATGACATGATTTTCCAAAAACTTAAAAAAATGACATGTGGGTTTCAGCTTTTTCATTGACGGCTGATTTTTTTCCTTCCTTAATGGAAGAGTAGTAATCAGTTCGTAGACAACTGTGTTCAAAACCGACCCTTACTTCCAGGGAGTTTGAGGGTTTGCTGCAGAAAAAACGCAGCAGACAACTTTTACTAGTTCAGCTCGGCATATTTTGCCCCCCTTGCTCTCTTTGGCCTCAGCGAATCAATCTTCCCCAGGCACAGTTAGCTTAATGGCCGCCTGATTTGTTGTTTAGAATCGGACGTAAACATGAAGGCATGGCTCCATCCCGCCTTGGACCAATGCTTCAGACTGCTGCTGCTGAAATGGTGACAACAGCATAAGGAAAGACGTTTGTCATTTTCAGCTCATTAAGCACTGCAAACATATTTAAAATGGAGTCATAAATTGCATTTATGACTTTTTATGCAAACACAAAATCAAACGTAATAGTCTGAGATGCTTCCCCATGCCTGTGTAAAATGAGCTCACACTTTTAGGGTTTGTTACAGCATATTCCTTCTTTGTCAGCCTTTTACTTTCTGAAGGATTTTTAAGAGATATGATTGAAAGGATGAGATTTCTGGACAAAGCCAGCAGGGCTCCATTCCACCTTAAATCCAGGGAGATGTTGACTGTGCTGATCTGCCTGAGGGAGATTTAGCTCTGAGCAAGCTGCCCATACATGGCCACGCTACACACTGAAGACTGGGAATAGAGAGAGGAGGCAGGATGATCCAAAGAGGGAACGGAAGATAAGCTTGCAACAAGAGAGAGAATTAGGTCAGAAACAATGAGAAAAATGAGGAAATCAGATGGAGAGTGTTTGAATAAATGAAAAATAAAAGGAGGGAATGGCAAAGGAAATTAACAAGAGCAAGTGAGGGAGGGAAAAGTGATCCGTCAGCCAAACTAAACATGGGAAACGGCAAGAAAGCTCTTTGAGTAACTGATGATTCACTGGTGAAGACATCGTTACCTGGAGGGAGGTTCTCCTTACCCTCAAAAATCAGAAAGTCTAGCTTTACAAAGATCAGTCCCTGCAGCGAAATGATCAAATAACGTCACAAATACGGTTATTTCTGACAAACCGATTCTACCTGCATCTTTAGTCCCGAAGACGAAGCCATAGACTTCAACAGGAAGTGGGAAGGCGTTTTTTCTTGAAGTCCATGAAACGGCTTACTTCATTTGAGTTATTAGGAGTCACCAGCAGGAGCTAGCAGGTTAGCATCAGGTAGTCAGCCACTGTGTTGGGAACAGAAAACAAAGTTAGTGTTAGATGCTGATGGAGTTTTCTGAGCATCAGCACATTCTCACTCTGACTCGTGTACATGCCAACTCCTGGTCTTTGGTTAGGTTTAGGACTCAAAGTATTTGGCTCATTTGAGGAAGACACAAATATTACATGGTGCATAAATTTACCTTCTGCTTGATAAAGTCTGCACTGGATATTAAATGACTTTGGTTACCACTTGGAATAACACTAAAGGGTCTACAGGTGTTAAAATGAGTTAAAGTCAGATATTCCGGTTGGTGAGCATATATATTTTTTACATGCGAGGTTTTCTGAGGTTTTGGCTCGGAGCGATTAGAAACTGACCTGGGTTGGACCAGGTTTACATTTTACCCCATCTGAGCTGCACCAAGGCTTTCTGACCTGTGTGAAATCGTTTCTGCTCATGCCTCAGTCTTCTAGAGACAACATTGTTAAAACGTTGTTTGGGTTCATTTATCAGTTTATTGGTAGATTTCTTCCTTTCCTGGGGTCTTACCTCTTCCTTGTTCTCTTTCTTCCCCCATGGGTCATTTCTATTCTGGCTGATGGAGCTGTAAAGGTTTTAATGTAACGTGGAACAGGTTTTAAAAACCTGGGGATAGATGTGCTGGAAAGCTCTGATATCACACTTTAAATGGACTACAGCTGTGCTGATTTGATCTTTATATTTATATATATACCTGTATAACTATATAGATATATTCTATGGATCATGCTGCTTTTTTTTATGACTCATAAATAATTGCTTTGACATCGTCTGTGTGTTTTTGTTAACCTCATTTCTAGCACAGTGTATGACCGTCATGGTATATGAGTGTGTGTGTGTGTGTGTGTGTGCGTGTGCATGTGTGTGTCCGTGCAGAAGGGCCCCGTCACCCCGAGCGGAGTGCGAGGTGAAGTGACAGATTTGGATCAGCAGGGGAGACCGGCCATGGTTAAATAATGCAGCAGCTCCACTTTTTTTACCTGAATTATGGAGACGGGGCAGCCGTGTTTCTTGGGAGCATTTTTCTTGTGACACAATCTGTCTGACGACTTCAGGCCAGACTCCCGGCGCAGACGGACAGCAGCCCTTCAGACAGTTTGGAGGTCAGTTGGGTAGCGACGACGAGCTGTCACCAGGCGCTGATCTCTGGGTTATCCTGCAGGTAAATGTCAGCCTATCTATAGCACCGTAACTTCAATGTAGCTGTCATCTCAGAGATTAAAAATAAGTGGTGGTGGTGGGGTAAAGCTGCAAAAATGTTTGTATTTCATTAGTTTTAGTAGCTGATTGACACAAGGTTTGCTTGAAATGTGTTTTTTATTGATTTAATAGAGATTTACTTTCCAATTATTTCCCATGTGTTGCATCTAAGCTGCAGCGTGCACAGTTTTATTAAGGTATGCAGGGTTTAACTACTTTGGTTGCTACGTAGGTTTATGAGCATGTTGCACAGCAGGTGTGACAGTAGTAGAGTTAATCATTAGAGGATATGACTTCAGGTAAAATGTCTGTTATTTAGACGGCACGTGGCCAGAAAAGAAAACAAGCCCAAACACATGGAAGTCCAGCACCCCATGCCTTGCACACTTTCTGCTACTCCTTCCTCCTTTCACACATTCACCAACTGACAGCTACTGATAAGAACACTTAAAGGTTGTGTGTGTGTGTGCGGTCTGGACTGACTTAGTTCAGCTGACACCTGATGTCAGAAGTATGGACTTCCTCTGCTGCAGTCCTGGTTTTTCTTTTTTTAGATGATGAAAATATGACAAAGCACTATATGTGCTTACTTTTGTTTGCCCTCATATGAACAAGTGGTTTGGTATTTGTGGATGATAATTGTTATGAGTAGGTGCTCAAATTTACCTTAAAGAACCGAAGCTTTAAAAGCGGATTAAGTTATCACAGCTCAAGCCCAATGATAACAATGAGCTGTGCAAGGCCAGCAAGTTGCATTTATCTGAACAGATTAACAAGAATGTTCTCGCACTATTTGCTATGATTAACAAACTTACGCATCATCCTAAAGAGTTGAGCCCAGAGCTCCTGTCCACTGAGAAGTGCAACCAATTTGCCAACTTTCTTAGTGAAAAAATTTAAACAATTAAACACCGTTTTAATGACCACAGTCAAACAAGATAACTGGTCTGTGTGTAAAACCCAGAAATCACCCTAGTGTAACTTCACAATTTAACATGGTTCATTTAAAATCCTTTAAAGAAATAGTTTTGCATATGAAATCAACAGCTTGCACCCTGGGCACAATACCATCTGATATCATCAGGTATCTTTCCTAAATCACTAAAGATAGCCGCTGTTAAGCCACTCCTAAAGAAAATGACTCTAGACACCTCTCTAATGAGTAATTGCAGACCAGTCTCTAACTTCGCTTTTATATCCAAGATCACTGAGGAAGTTGTGTCCAACCAGCTAAATGACTTTTTATATGAAAGTGAAAATCTGGATACACTAAATTCGAGTCCGGCTTCCGACACCATCACAGCACTGAAACAGCTCTGGTCAAAGTGTTAAATGACATCCGGTTGAACACAGATTCTGGACAAGTTTCAGTCCTGGTTCTGCTAGATCTCAGTGCTGCCTTTGATACTGTAGATCACAGAATCCTGTTGCACAGGCTGGAAAACTGGGTTGGACTTTCTGGAACGGTCCTTAGCTGGTTCAGGTCTTACTTAGAAGGCCGGAGTTACTTTGTTACGATCGGCAGATATGATCTGAGCGAGTCGCCATGACTTGTGGAGTCCCCCAAGGGTCAGTCCTTGGACCCCTTTTGTTCAACTTGTATATGCTCCCTTTAGGTCAAATATTTGAAAATTTTAACATTCTAACAGTTATGCAGACGATACCAAATTTTATGTGTCCCTATCACCATACGACTGCAGCCCGAATGACTCACTGTGTCAGTGTCTGGAGCAAATTCACACCTGGATGAAAGAAAATTTCCTAAAACTGAATGAAGATAAAACTGAGACAATTCTGTTTGGTAGCAAAGAGAAGAGGGTCAGCATTAGTAAACACCTGGAGACTCGGTCACTTAAAACCACTGAGCAGGTTCGTAACCTCGGTGTGCTGATAGATGCAGATCTGACTTTCAGCAGCCACATCACAGCCGTCACTAAGACAGCTTTTTACCATCTCAGAAGCAGAATAAAAAGTTTAGTCTCCCAGAAAGACCAGGAGAAACTCATCCATGCATTCATCTCCAGTAGACTGGATTACTGTAATGGTCTTCTAACAGGACTTCCTAAAAAGAGCATTAAA
>JAVQJG010074178.1:0-15627 GCA_036024015.1 Craterocephalus amniculus | reverse complement strand
GTTTAATATATTTTGTATAGCAAAAAATATACAAAATAATATAATAATTTCATTTTCTCATTTATAAACTTGATAGTGTCTATTGAAACAATTTACTTAATATATGAAACCTATTTTTTATTTCTATTTTGTAGGTAGGTTTTTTCATATCTATTTGCAACTTTTCACCATTTTAAAATATATATACAAGTATGGATCTAATACCATCGCAAAACATTTAATCACAGGTATCTGAAACTAAAAAATCAGTTTTTAACATCATGATCAGAGTATTTATTTACTATTTTCATCCTGCAAGCAGGACTGGACCCTCAGATGGGGCTCATGTTTGACATCCCTGGTATAGAAAAAGCCAGTAGATGTGCATGCGCATCTGATCATTATGCACTCATTTTTTTAACAGCACTATAAATATGTCAAAAATAATTAACAGTACTACTTATAGGTCTTTAAGTTGTACAGTAAATGACTGTGTGCATGTGTGTATGCTCTGACCTGTGTGTATACGGGATGAGCAGGGAGAACAGCAGGAAGTTGGCGGCTCCCTGGTCCTCACTGGTGTGGAAGAACAGTTCCAGTACAGACGGGTCTTTAACCAGAGCCACACAGAGCTGGTTGAGCAGCAGGACCAGCTCGGCCTCCACCACGCCGCCGCTGTCTGCAGGAGGCACGCCGCTGATTAATCCTCAGGTTAAAGCCACTGATTTAACACCTTCACCAGGTAAACACACTTTTAAAGGAACTACTTAGCCTGTTTTTTATGTCTTTAGACAGCAAAAGCAAACTCAGGAGCCTGTACTGTGAAACAGGTTAAACATTATAAAGCAAGGTTTCCCCTAAAGAGCCGGGGGAGGATTTGACTGTTCGAAGCCAGTGTGATTTAAATAATGTCCATGTCCACAGTGAGACATGTTGAGGTGCATCTGGGTGTTTCATTCACATGGAATCAGTGTTGGAGCCCAAAAACTTTATTTCTGCATTATTTCATTAATTAAATGTGCCTGGAAAGTGTCACAGTGCAGATAATTAAGTAAGTAAGGCTATATGGGGGGAGGGGTTTACTAATGATTACAGAGAACGACTTAACCCTCCAAATGCTCCCATGGCAGCCCACTGCTCTCTGGTGTGTTTAGAGATGGGTCAAAACAGAGCAACTTGTCTCAACAGGGATTAATAAAGCAAAATGATCATGAAATATGTTGGTAATTTCCTTAATTACAGCATGTACCTTACTTAAAAAATGCATGGGACTTACTACTTTTTCTTTCTTTTTTGTCTTATTTTGCAAGGAGGAGCCTTCATGTAAAAGGCCCTTCTTTATGATTAGATTCTTTCTTAGCTTTTTTTTTTTTTTCAAAATAAATAAATACTTAGAATAGATCAACAATAAATAGATAAACAAATAAAATAACAAAATAAATAACATAAAAAACCAAGTTGGGCCCCAGGTGAAACCAAGTGAGAACCAGCTGGAAACCCATATGGGCAAACACCAGGGGCCTTCATCTGCAGCCTAAATGTAACCCTGATGGCCCCACAAGGACGTGCTTGCTGGGGAGCTACAAGCTTTTGAACTGAGTACTGATAATAAGCTGGATGGTCTGAAATTCCTCTACAATTTGTCAACAGAGTTTTCCAGCTTTGCTTCCAAAAGACTTCTAAAAGACTCGAGACATTTATTTTTGTATGTCTAAACCTTTCATAAACTGGGGCTCTAACTCTATGGCTTTCTTGTTTAGTGGAAGTAATACTTGAGCTATCATTAACCCAGGATGTGGAATCAGATGACAAGTCATACACAGTATTTCTGACAGAAGATTAAAAAGAAACCAACAATGTGTTTGTATAAATTAAAAGCCGTTCAGTACCACTGCTTATTAATATGACTGAACACCTGCTGATGGCTCCAAAACCCTTTTTAGCGAAGCAACGGCATAAGAAATTGGGATCAATAGCTTTTTAAATTCTCCTAAGGCTGATTTCTGACTCCAGTCGGGACTCACCGGTCGCGGCCCCGGCGCAGGAGGCGAGCAGCATCATGAGCGGCCGGAGAACGGGTTTATGGTGCAGCAGAGGCTGTTTGGCCTGAGACAGCATCATCTGGTACATCCTCAGCTGCTCCAGCTTCATGTCCTCTGTGAACTGCCTCCTCAGGCTCCACAGGAACAGCCGCTCCATGACGCCCTCCAGCACCACAAACTCCAGGATGGGACCCATTGCTCCTCCTGGTACCAGTGCACGAGCGGTCATGAGACCAGTTGCACCACAGTGGCACGGTGATGGATGTGTTCACCCACCTTGCCCCGCCTCTTCCTCCATCAGCAGGAAGAGCATGTGTTCCACGTAGTTCTGCACGGCGCTGGCCTCGTCGGCCGGGATCGGACCCAGGCGCAATGCTCCTGAGCTGCTGTTACTATGGTGACCAGAGAGGAACCCCAACGCTCCGGTGCTGCTGCGACTCGGCTCATGTTTCTCCAGGATCTTCACGACCTGCACAGACCGGGACAACATCCTGAAATGTGCAGTAAATATTTTATCAGACTCCTCCAATATAGAAATCTTATATGGATTTGATGCACATTGATATGGAAATCTGTTAGATTTAATGTTTTAGATGGAAAAAAAAGCTGTTTTCTCCAACCAAAGAAAGCATTTAAAGGTTTAAAGGTGCAGTACCAGTAATGTCCAGTAGGTGTAAAATGTGCACTGAAACATAGTGCGCACAGTAATGGAGCGAACACTGCACACTTGCTGCTGAGGTGGACACTTTCCTGGATAAGTGGTGACCCAAATGGAGCACTGACGTTTTGCTCTTACTCATAGTGATCGCAATAAAAATAAAATAGTAAAACCGTAATTTTACCGGGACTCTCCAGCTTGTCACTAATATCCGCCAAATAAACGTCCAGAAACTATGACATCATTCATGTCTTACAATGTATAGTTGGGCCGATCGGAAATACTCCCCTATCCTGTCAAAAGTAAAGGTATCAGGATTGGCGAGTATTTCTGTCTAAACACCATCCAATACCATGGAAACAACCATAATTTATTCCTGCTCTTCCTTGCCAAACACCGGAAGGATTTTTGCATCAACATTGTTTTTTGTTGTTGTTGGAAGCTGCAGATGCACGTAACTCAATGTTGTGCTAATAGTTAGCAAAAGCATTATGTCATCAATTTGCAACAACAACAGACCATACTTTGATCATTTAACCTGTGCTAGGCCACTGAAAGATACTAAAAACCATACCCATTGTATAAACAATTCATTTTAAAGATACATTTGATAGACCTCGTATCGGATTGGTACTCAGTATCAGTAGATAGTATGCCCACACCACAGGCATTAGAATCGGTATTGTACAGAATAAATTAGTATTGGAACATTCCTGTAGTGCCATCATGTGACCTGCGGCGCTTTGCTGGACTCTGCTTTGTGGTACTTTTTTCCTCTTCCTTGATTTAAAGTTTGTCATGGCTGAAGGTTCCAGTGTTGTATGAGGAGGCCAGAAAGGAGGAGATGGTTTATTTTTGGGTGAAGATACAGGTTTAGGACCCCTAGTGGCCAAAAGTCACAAGGTATCACTTTAAAAGAAGGTACAAAATTCCAAAAACCGATTAAAAATGAGCGATTAAAGAAAACAAGCAGTCTTACTGATCTCAACCCAGTTAGCTCTGGTTCTGATTTTGGTTCCTAAGACATTGCTGCAGAATGGTAAACTCCAAACAGCCCCAAATTGAATTCATTTATGTAATTACTTTTCACTCTTTAGGTGTAATAACCAGAATAATTCATTGTAAAAAGGTTTGGACAAACTATGGTTGTGGGAGGAGAGAACAACGCATGAATAGACGGATGACAAGAGAGAGTAAAAGATGAATGCACTGTGCTGTCTGAACTTGTGTTAACCTTTAACCTCGGCTTCTCCACACAAGGACCACACACATACGCACACACACACAACGGACAACAGGGGTTTCTGGGCGGCTGTAGGGAGAGACTGGTTCTAAATGGATCCTGTGTTTAAGGGCCAATGTGTGCGTCAGCAATGCGCGCACACACACAATCACACACTGTCAGCCAATCAGGAGGAGGAAAAATAGGACAGGCTGCGAGTAGAGGAGGAACCTTTTGCACCGTGATGGGGCTGAGCTGAGTGGACTACCTGTGCCCAGTGGTTCTTAAAGACAATCATGCAGGTCTCTGGATCCACGCCTCGTAGCGTGAGGGACTTCCTCCGGTTTCCCCCGACAACCACCGAGGCCATCATCTTGACTGGCCGTCAGTGTGCTATAGCATGTTCCAGCGCAGAGTGTGGAGGGTGATGACGTCCGATGGGAGGACCGGGGGGCATTACCTGCCTCTCCACAGCCCAGGATGACACCCTGTCCCTGGGGTCGCCGGGCAGCTGCTAGCCTGTGTGCGATAAACAGAATCCCACCTTTTCACTTGTTTTCACACTGATCATGTTCATATAAATACCAAAGTCCAATCTAATGATCTAATATTCAATTTACAGTTTAACTGGATAAACCGGTTGCAACCAATGATGTTTACTGGGAACAGGTCAGAAACTAAACTGAAGAGTATCTCAGACAGGCAGAGTCTCTCAGAGGGAAAGATGGGCAGACGTTATAAAACCTGAATATAAATTAGAAAATCCTTAATGTATTTTATCGTGTAAATAATGTAACGAAAGGATGAGAATGTGGAAGGAGTGTGAGGGAAAAGCCATTGTCTTCTCTGAGCCAAACCTCATTTTAAATGAAATGAGGCAAAGAAACTGTTCTTTGGTCAGACAAGTTGAAATTTAAAATGATCTCATTGATGTTTGAATCATCAGGATCTGCAATGATGCTAAAGCACAATATAATACTGACCATCAAAGCACCTTTTTTACAGAATGCTATGGAGCGTAGCTGCCATCCATCTAATGGAGGAGCCATTAGATGTTAAAGATTTAGCTGTTGATGTATTCACTGAGCTGAATCAATAAACCTATCAATTAATAAGATTAATATTAATAACCGTTAATAAGAAATTGCTTTAAAATATGATATTAAAATATATTTAAATAAACATTTAAATAAATTAATTGCAATTAATGAGGCATGAGGGCGCGCTTGATGTCAGAAGTCCTTGATGCACATGCAGGAACACAAGAAAAGATGTCGTCTGACCGGAGACATGATGATCTAATTTATCATGTTAAAATAAATGTATAATAACTTTGGTTGCATTGTTCCATTTGTGAATTTGTTGTTCCTGCTGATAACAATAACTCTTTTATCAAGAAATATGATTTGCATTTTCTCTTTCACAAGAAATATAGCATTTTTAGAAAGGAACCTATTGCTTAAAAGAGAAATTCAACCTCTCAGAAAAATGGCCACTTATCAATTAATCGATCATCGATCGACACGATGAAACATTTATCATTGAATAAATTAATTGATCATTTGCATCCCTAGCAATAATATGACATAAGATGGGTGAATGGCCTAATGCTGCTTCTAGGACGACACTAAAGATCACAGCGTGTCCAAGACGCACGTGTAAAATCCTCCCACATTACAGAGTTACTGAAGTGTAACACTGCTGCTGCACACGGGGACAATGTGGTTGTGTGTTTAACAGACATGCAGGAAATTCAATCATTGCAGGTATGCTCACTTTCTACAAGGACACCAATAAATAGGTGCATGATGCTCTTCATGTGCAATTTGTGGAAACAACTGCAAAGGCAAAAACAGATGAAATGGGAAACAAAAAGTCATCCATTTACTCCACATTGAGGCATGTTTTAGGGGAAAACAAGTCTCATCTACTGATATTGCTTTAGAAGAGTTATGACTTTTGGACCTCTACATTTCCAGCGAGGAGTGGAAATATATTACATGATATTACAACATGCTTTAGATTTTTAGATGTGTTTGTACAGATTTTCTTTAGCACATTGTAATAAAATAGACTGAACCTTGTTAAAAGTTGCTAGAACATTTAAAGTTTACATTTCATTACAATAAGTTTGCAAGCTAAAGGAAGCTGTTTGTATTCTAATATAACATAAAAACTGTGATGATAAATAGTTGTAATTATGAACTACTGTGTTCCCCGCCATCATAATAAAAGTCCAGTTGAAGGTCTTTTTGGGAGAATGGAGTTCCTGAAAGTCACAGTGTGCTTTGTGGGACGGCTCTGAGGACAAACAGTTTTGTCCAAAGAAGACCTTGTCTTCCTAGACTGATTTCCTTCCTTCCAGCCGGCCACCGTTCCAATTCATTTCACTACATCATGAAAATCAGAGCAGAGATTTAAGAGATTTGCAGCTGCAGGAAGGTAATCCATCACAATGAACTTTATTTTTAGCTGTGCTCGCAGCGGAGGTTCAGGATCATGTCAAGCACGGTTCAAATTATTTTTTGTTATCTTCAAAATGATCTGTCTTTGTTGATCTTTTATTTTATTCAGCCCTTACATACACAACCTCCTGCAGCCAAGGCTGGAACAGGAAGTGAGGGTCCTCAGCGGCAACAAGCAAACGGGAAAAAGTGACTGTTTGTCCCACCCAGGGCGTTCCGGGAAATTCCACAAATACCCACGGAGGTTTCGAAGTTATCTCTCTGCAGTGTTCCTACCTCTGTATTGCAGCTGTGGACGCATGGGCGAGCGAGCCTGACGCCTCTTATCCTAAAGGAGAGAGAGGAACTTCCGTCAAAGGTTACAAACTGTCAGAAACACACAGACACACGCAGGACATTGTTATCATTTCCTAAACCTAAAGTTGTGCCTTTTTGTCCCCAGTGGGAGGGCAAGTCCTCACAATGTGATGTCCCCGCAGCATGGGTAAAACAAATCCACACAGATTCATCCTTTACCATCTGGGCCTCTAATCTAAGTGTGTGTAGGATAAACTGTTGGATTTTCCTCCAATTTCCCGTCCGGTCATCACGTTGCCATCGCAGGGTGTGTCTGTCTTTGATCCTGTGGAGTGGGACAGTTTTGTGAAGATGCATATGAAGAGTTTTGTTCTATATGGTGCCTGAAGCTTTATTTGTTTAAATGTTTAGGTCTGCAAAGTCAAATGACGATCAGAGTCCTGGGTATACATATCCGCCTCCAGGGGGTTTTCCACTCAGTTTGATAGTACATCAGGACATTGAGTGTCCTCACAAAGGTACGAAAACAAATGTGTGACAGAGAGGGAGCGAAACAGAAGTAATCTGAGATGAGACGGTGATGTTTAATCCTAAATCAGCTCTGTGTATGTGTGTGAGACAGTCTCATGCCATTACACAAGCCAGGGATTAAACACACTCACATCGGCGGACTTGCAGCAAGCTCTGACCCATTTTTAAAAACATATATTCCTCTTTTTCAGGCATTTAGTGGGATGTTTCATCAAACTTTGCTTTGCACAACATTTATTGTTTGTATTTTTGTAGATTATCACAGAAAATAACTTAAAATATAAAATTCTTTCTTTTGTCTGACCACCAACTCCGACTTGGAAACTTAAAACCAGTAAAATTTTGATTTTAAAGTAAAAATTGTTTTTTTTTTAAAATTACTATATGACTTTTAAAATGACCAAATCAGAATAAACTGGTGATAACACGGCGAATTAAGTGTTTATTATCACTTTATTGCTGTTGTTGACAGATCTGGGAATACAAAATACCACAAAATGTGACAGTATCGACTGGTTTCACTAATAATAACGTGGTTTGCAAGCACAGCGGTGGGGTTGACAACTGGTTTTTCAGCTTACTGTGACATAATTCCCAGCCCCAAATTCCAAGGTTAATGGAATGCAGCACGAGGCTGCACAGGGGTCTAAGAAAATGACATTTATGAATTGTCCGTATGGCTTCTGACTTCTAAAAATCCTGGATTCACCACTGATTTAATGTTACTCTTGACTAGATGATTACATTTTTGTCTTGTCCAATAATCATTAACATGTTATTCTATTGAGCTCCATGCCTACAAAAGATAGACTACAAACTGGGAAATAGCGCAAGATGAGGTCAAACAATGTTTTCACTATCAGTAGATATATTCCCCAGGTATTATTGTTTTATTCTATTTTATTTTAGGGTTTTTTAATCTTATTTTATTTATTACAATAGAAAATAATTTGCTATGATATAATTCAACCGACTATTTTACTAATAAAACATTTGTACATATATTCAATCTGTAAAATTTCAAGTTCATGCCCCTCCGAAAAGCAAAATAAAAGCAAATATTGTGTTTTAAAGAAACATTAACAAACTTTTTTTTGTATTTCTACCCAAAAACAGATATATCAAAGAGGTTGCCATCACAACTGGTTGTTATTAGTGGCCCAACAATAGATTTTTGGAATCTGGAGAGGTTATTATAGCTAATAAGGGTTTTATCTTGTTTATATACATCGTAATCAATGTGAATTTTGCAGGATATCAGTAACTTAGTGGACAGAGTGTACGTCCCTGTGCATCATGACGTCTGCTGAAAAGCAAGAAGATAAAAGTCTCCTCATCTGCTCTACTGCTTTTACTGTAGTGTTTTGATTTACCAGAATCTCAGCTGAGCAGTCAGCTGAGGAAACACACACACCAGCACAGGGTGTGATGTGAGTGTGTCCAGGTCAATGAGTGTCACAGAAGCATGAGGGTGAGCACTGCTTCAGCTTCTTAAGACTGCTTACATCACTCAGGTGTACCAGCATTACTCAGCACAACATCCCAGTGTTGAAACAGAGGAAACTAATAAACAGTCTGCAGTCTGTTTATATCTTTTCTGCCATATTTTCTTTTTAAATGAGTCCAGTTCTTAAATTATTTAATAATAGTAACATCTTTTTCTCAAATCTGAACTATCCCATCCCTCTCTTATTTTTGCGTACTGTCATTTTTCCTTCAGTCACAACTCTCAGCTTGTGTTTTTGTATAAATTAACCCTCAAATAAAACAAACAAGCATGATGTCTGCTTACCCTCAACACAATTGACCTGTAGACTACTTTGCAGAGTTAACAGACGTTTCTTACCTCGACAGCGTCCTTTAACTGTTGCTTCTTTTAACAAAAGTTAGCAGGAAGTCGATGAAAACTCTGTTACAGTCCTGCAAGGAGAATAAATCCTGCGGTTTGTTGTTTAAGAGCCGGCTGGCTGTCGTTTCAGAGGCTTTAAACGGCTCAGCTGTCAATCACCCAGCTCCTGGCCGCGAGGTCCCACTGTAGCCCCGCCCACTTGTTCAATAAGCCCCGCCCCCATGGGAGAAGAAAACAAGAGATTACTGCTAATTAATACTACAAACAGGCGTATAGCAGCCTGTGTATGGTATATTTTTAGATCATTTCCCCAGTTTATGCTTATTTTCACCTCTATAATTATAATTAAGCCCTTTCAGTTAAAAACAAAGTCATGATGTAGGCCTACAAATGGATTTCTGGTGAATGACAGAAGCTGAATGACACACTACCTGTGGTTTACCAAATGACAACCAAATGACCTACCTGAATATCATACAGTAAATAAGTGATAATTATTTTCCACATCGGTTAGTTGGCATTAAACAAAATTAAAACGTTGAAGTTTAGAGCCCAAAATATTCTCACAAAGCTCATAGTATCTATAAAAACACATCAAATAGTTTTTGATGGAATAGTTTTATTTGCATTTGGGAGTTTTTATTTTTAAAGCAGATCATTTAACGATTGACCTGTATGCCATGTCTCTTAATCACCGTGGAAATACAGGTTAACGTCTGGTGTTTGAGGACAGCGGCAGGTGTTAATCTGCTGCTAGGACAATACAGACAGGTCATCTGGACCCAAGCCAACATTATTCTCGTTGTTTGCTTCACAAAATGACCTCATTTGAGATCAGTTTAAGTTATTGTTGTTTTGTATTGTTTTTAATTAAATTTTGTTGCTTATATATAATGTAAACATTGCAACTCCATTTAGCTAAATAAAAAAATCCTTTGTTGTTCTAAAATTTTAATGTGATTAACTTTAGGTAACCTAATAACCTGGACTTTTTCTCCATTTGTCACTCCTGCTTCTGTTTTGTTTAAACAATTAGCAAAATGATAAAACTTAGTTTTGGCCTTTTATCAAAATAAGATACAAATAACTTTTCTGGCCTGCATGTTGAGGTGTTCTTGGGGATCATCAAGGGTAGTTCAGGCATCACTTTCTCTTCTTTTTATTACTGCTTCCCTCTAGTGGCCAACACTTGAAACTACAACCAAAATATTATCAATTAACTCAATCTAACATGTTTAAAAATATCCATATTCTCAGTTTCAGTGATAATGCCCCTATGGCCAGTCCTTTAACAATGTGTTTTTTCTTTTTTATATAAAACAGGAGAAGAAGTTTTCAACACATCTGTCTTTTAAAATGATCTTTTGGGAGTTTCTACAACAGTTTAGATGAATGTAAAGTTAAAAGTAAAGTAGAAAATAGATTATATCTAAGAAAATCCCCCTGAGCTATTAAAGTATCTGACGCATAAATGAAAAGTTATTAATTCCAGTAACGGCATCTGCATGTCCCAACCTGTTAGTACCTGTTTACATTCCAACAATGTTTGTTTCTGTCCTCTTCTGGTACTCCCCATGGCATTAAGGGCACTTTTATTACCTTAAACGAACTTTTCATGCAGAGAGGCTCCTAAATTCTTCACTTCTCTCTATTTGCATATTCTAACCAGTTCATTATGTACTTTTGCATGTTTGTTATTGGCAGAAATACATGTATAGGGTGCAGTTATTTCTTGAAATATGCAGAAGTGTGAATAGAAAAATGGCATATACGGTTTCTCTCCCTTTTACCTGGCAAACAGACCTGTTATGATGAGACTTCAGTCTGCAGTCCACTTGTTTCTTTTATTTTTTAGACACACTGCAGAGCAAGCTCAGACATGACATATTTTCAGCTATTTAAATGTAGGAATCGTCTTGAGATTATAAATTTATACAGTACTTGTCTCACTGTGCCATCTGTGGCATTTGATATAACAAAGGAATGTAAATAAAGATTTTCCTTTGTGATGGACTGCTAAAAAATAGACAATTAAAACTATTTATTTGCTGATTCATCCATGCATAGATGCAACAATGGCTCATCTCTTGAGTAATGTTCCTTTTCTAGGCTCATATGATTTATATGTCAGAGTTAAGTAGCTTTAAAAGACTAGAGTAAGCATTCATCTGAGAGCATTTGACTTACCCTGGGGGTAATTTGTGCTTAGTAATCATGTTATATATCCTTGTTATATCAGTGTTATATTGTTTGTTTTTTGGGTTTGTTTGTAATATTTAGTGTAATTTATGTTGCATTTTGTACATTTGTGGTTGTTTCGTGTTGTTTTTTCGCCACTGTTACTTCTAATTAGTTGGGTCTTCAGTGTATTTGTGTGTGAGGTAATATCGTGGATGTTTTATATCTCTCTCATCATCATGTGGTTGATTGTCATCATTCTTTGGTCATTTTGTTTCTCTGTGGCACTTTTAGTGTCGTTTTTTAAATGATTTTGTCTTTTTTATTGTTGTTTATCTTATCTGTTTTATGTGGCCTAACCACACATGAAATGAGTACATGAAAAATACTATTTGATAAGTTTATTTTGGTTTCAAAGTTTTCATTTGCCTGTCTATTTTTTTCTTCACTTGGTGACGTCACGGAGCTGGAGCGCGTGCGGATCTGTTTTGTGTGAGGGCGCTCGCGACCGGGGGGTGAAAACAGGGAAGCTTGGAGAAAGTCAGCCGAAACACGAAGCAGCGACAGTCTGCGCCTCCTCTGCGGTTGTTTGGGAGTAGTTTTACACATCGACATGTGCTAAACACGAGGGGAAAGTGTTTTTACGGAGCTTACGGAGATATTTGGGCCGGGAAAGTTGACGGTTGTTCGGGTGAACTTGTTGCTGTTGTCGCTGGACGTTAGCGACGACGGGGGAAGAAGCAGGAGCAGGAGGAGGAATAATGTTGTCGCTGTTTCTGTTCTGACCCGGCTCCATTTTTCCCTCCCCAGGAAGACAAGAGGAGGGTAAAGAGGTAAAGAAAGAAGAGATAGACACACAAAAAGGGGGGAAGACATGGCCGAGGCGAGGTCAGAAGAAGAGGAGGAGAGCATGAGGAGGGAAACTCGGGAACAAGTGGTCCGACGACAGCCCAACAGCTCCGGAGGTAAAAGAGATGAACATGTTCATTTGAGTTTTAGTGTTTGCACCTGCTGTCATTTCAACATTTAGGGAAAATAAGCTGTCACACTTGAATATACCTGCTTATATACACACTTGAATATTTAACACAACTGAAACAGATGAATATATTACGTGCTATGTGTTTGTTTAAAGGTATGGCTCTTTTTTTATACTGGGAGATCCTCTGGCTTTTTGCGTATTCTTTAAAATATTTAACAATAGCCTACTTTAAACTTTACGAAACCTGTAAAAACAAAGCACTGACATAAATGTGTATTTTTTAATGTTTCATGTCTGACCCACGTCAAGTTTAGTCAATATTTTTCAATTTTGGACGTTTTTGACTCGTTTTTCTTTCTGAGTTGATTTTATGTATTCATTTATTTATGCATCCTTATTTTCATGTGCTAAAACATTTTTGCCTATTATTAGACTTCTAGCTTGACAAACAAGCACAATTAACCTAAGCTTTAAAGTTTTTTTGTCACATTTTAAGCATTTTATGATCAATAATCTAAAATTTCACTCATTTCCCAAATACATAAAGCAATTCCAATTTCAAGATTAAATATTTTGACTTTATTGAAATTTATGGCACACTTTTTGTGCAAAATCATCCTCAGGTGTGTGGTAAGGTAAGTTGGTTGTATGAGTCAGGGTGTAGACTATTTTAGCCCAAAGCAAAGAAGTCTACAAGCAGGCGTATCAGTATGAGGGTCAAAGTTCACACACGGATGTGTAAATCTAACCTTGAAGAGGCTCTAACAGTGCAGGCCTGTGCCCAGACATTCAGCCATTAATGTAAAATGCAAGTCTTCCTCTTTGTCTCCATGTCTGTGGCTCATTCAGGGAGACAAAGGTTATAATTCAGTATGTTTTGACTGTTCAAGGCTGTTTTTTCCAAGTCCAAGGCTTGTGTGTAATTACAGAGAAAGCCTTCAGATGACGCTTGCAGTTCTGCCCCGGGGCCAGGGTGGATATCTTTTTTGGGAAATGACAGCATATGCCTAAACACCTTTTTAAGTGATTACATGACACAATACCAACCATTTTAGTTTTTTAACACCTGTTTTGCTTCCCTTTGTGGTTATTTGGCAAACCTTTTTAATTATCTTAACTTGGAAGTTTATGGTCTGTTGGAGTGAGTTGCTGGTTTGTTGTGGTGGATGTTATTGCTCCAATTACAAGGCAGAGGGAGGATGAGGACATCAGTGTGGCCAAGGTTTTGATCATTTCAACTGAAATAATAATATTTTATGCCAAAAGAGGCACTATTATGATCTTTTTGAAAGCCTTGTTAGCCTCATCAATTCTTCAAAATTCAAAGATTGTGGGTTTACTCTAAAAAGGTTCAAAACCTTTAGTAAAATGTAGAAATTTGACTTATTTCATAGCTAGTTTTACCTCGAATTTGGTTATAAAATAGGTTACTTCATTTTTTTCCAGTGAAAATTGCAATGAAAATTTGCTTTCTGAGTAAAAACTGGATTAACCAAGTGCAGTAATCACCCCCTGCAACTCAAACCCAGTTTCTTTTGTGTACATGCAGCAGAAAAATATGATTTACTTATATGACCCATGCATTATGTTTTAATGACGGTTTCTACAGTGCAAATCTAGTCATATTTAAAAAAACTAATTTGACCGAGGCCACCTACATATATGTTAGAGATCTAGTGTTTTTCTAAGCAACATCAGTCTGAACAGCTGTGTCACATTTCATCTCATTATGTCATTAAAGCATGACAGACATCATAATTCTGCACCAGAGGAGGCGGCACTCTGCAAGATTGAATATTAATGATTAAACAGTATCATGTCATGTTGACTGAGAATGCACTGATACAAACCACAACTAGCATGTAAAATTAATTTCTTTTAACAGACCGTTCATATGGGAGGCTGATGGAGGTCGTAATTTATAATGTGAACAACTACAAGGAAAAAAATTTAATCTCAACAAAAAATTATTAGCGTTAGGACCTGCTGGGAATTTGTAGCATAAACCTTTACATTTATTTTCGTTTTCATCACAGCCGTGTTTATTTTATAGTATTTTAGTTGTGAAACATTTAACTGAATAATCATGTCATTGAGAATTAGAGTAAAACTTATGAAACTTCCTGTTGTATACTGTAATGTGCTGTTTGTGACATTATATAATGATTTTTAACTTTTACCTCGTGAAGAGGCTGCAGTGGGATTTCCAGGGTAAACAACAGGATGGATGCAGACCTTCAGTACAGGAAGTACACAGCAGCATGTCTGGCAGGAGAAACAGTTATATTACAAGCACATACTGGTTTTACATTACAATTCTGCCACGTTTACCACAATTACAGAATTTAAGGGTTCTTATTGTTTAATGATGATGTACAACATAATGTTGGACATGATGGAGGTGGGATGAGCTTTGTTGGTACTTTAATGATCATTTTTGCTTTTCATATGACGGAAGTGACATATTGTCAAGACATTTCTTTATAAAATTAGGTTAGTTAATTTTATTTTTATTTCAGGTTTATAAATATTATTCAATGCAAATGTTAGACATTGAATATAATAAAATGATGAATGCAGATAAAGTTGTTTTATCTTATTAACAGCATTCAAGAAAAATCAATTTCACAGTTTGGTTTGCGGCAGACATTCACATTGTTCACACTTGATGGACTAAAACACTGAAAAAAAAAATTTATATTGCATCCAACAAGAGTTACATATTAAAGTGCCTCAGGTAATAAAATAAATGCATACATAAAACCAAAGTCCACAGATGGACTTTGGTTTAGTATAACTAGTATAATGAAAGCCTAGTGTTGTCCCTAGTGTTGCAACCGCTGCTTGCTGGGAAACTCCACATGTTCACTTTGAGAGAGGCCTTTTACTAGGCATAAGCATTATTGAGCAACAATGAATGAAATTGAAAGAACTTAATTGATTACATTATGTTTAAATCGATTAAACTAATCCATCTTAAGACTGGTACAAAAGTTGTAAGTGAGCATATTTTCCAGTGTAACCATAATGAATCTCGTTTAACTGCCACAAGAGTCCTTGATCTTGTAATAAAGATTGAAATGAGGAAACACACTGGGCTTTTTCTACTTTGATTTCATTTTAATAAAGGCTATGAATATTGACTTTTAATATGAAAATATGATTAATCGATTGTTAATTTTCCTGACAATCAATTAACACAGTTTAATCAAATACTCCTGCCTAATTTTTATTGCATGTAGCTCCACAGCCCGAGCAGATCAAATCAAATCAAACTTTATTTCTATAGCACTTTTCATAAATTCAGTCTCTCAAAGTGCTTTACATTAAAAAAAACAAATTTTGTAATGAGATAAAAACAAGTTCAAAACAAAGGTCATTAGGTCACACATTTATCATCATATGCACAACACACACACACACA
>JAVQJG010074176.1:0-11176 GCA_036024015.1 Craterocephalus amniculus | reverse complement strand
AAGGAGAGAGAAGGAGAAGGTGACAGCTAATTGAGGATAAATGAAAAACCATTGCAGGTCTTCCTGACTGAACTTTCGCTAAGCTCCATTTGTGGCAGAGAGAAAACTTTCAAAGCTTGCCTAAAAACCTGACTCCAATGACTACTGAAGCGACAGATCACTGCATTGACCTCCTGTTTTATTCATAAGCGGCCAAAAGCGCCACTTATTGCAGGTTTAGGACTAATGAAATGAATAACTTAATCAATGGCTCTTTAAATCCAGCAAACGTTGGAGCTCATAGACTAAGAGGAAGCCAGTTTCTAAAAGGCTCAGAGACCTCACAAGTGGACCACAGGGATGGGAGGAATGCTGTTCCTCCATATCATGGGATTGGATGTCAGCTAAATCCTTCACACACATCACCAAAGACAATGAGGGGAGAGAAGAGATATAGAGAGAAGGAGAAAGATGAGATGTTGGAAGCAGATCAGATCAAACTCAGAGCTTTTCAACATCCTCATCGTTCAGTCAGAAAATAATAACAAAAACTTCATTGGGCCTCATTCACCAACAGTTCTTACGAACAAATTTGTTCCTAAATCCTACTTAAGAAAGTTTTACGAAAAATGTGGCATTCACCAAAATCTTCGTATCTTGGATTTGTTCTGGGGTAAGAACAAATCCTACGAACACTCAGGAGGACTCCTAAGAGCATATGACTGCCGACACAGGAAAACAAAATCAGCGTCTGCAATGTTTTCTGCTGTTCATATCATTCAAATCGAATGATAAATCAGTCAGAATAAACAAATAAATAAGTAATCAAATACATACATACATAAATATCTAAAAAAAACTATGTCCTTTTACAAAGAAGTTTCACAGTGTTATTGGTTAATGGGTAATTAGGCTAATCGCACCCACGCTATATTAGTAAACCAGCTGTTTATGGATCCACCGAAGCTATATAACCAATCTGATCTTCATTTCTGTCAGGAAAGATGGCATATCTACTGTTGCTACAAGACATAGCATTCCGGTCCCTACGGAGGGAACGGATTTTCTGTGACCACATAGATTTCTTTGCAGAGAGCAACGAGTACTTGGTTGGACGGTTCAGGCTACCCAGAGCTGTCCTGATGGAGCTGTGTAATCGTTTGGAGCCAGCACTGAGGAGGCAAACGCATCGGTCCAACCCTGTGCCTCCACATATGCAGGTTCTGTCAACATTAAGCTTTCTGGCGACTGGAACATTTCAGCGGGAGCTGGGAGACAGGGCAGGCATATCACAGCCTTCCATCAGCCGCGCTCTCCCGATAGTAGTTAATGCAACAAACCAACTGACCAAAGAGTACATCAAATTTCCTTTTACAGCTGAAGAACAAATTATAATCAAGCAGGGATTTAATGCTATTGCTGGTTTTCCTAACACCATCGGTGCAATAGACTGCACACATGTGCGTATTAAAGCTCCTACGCTAGATCCATTTCCATACCTCAACCGCAAGCAGCATCATTCCATAAACGTACAGCTCATCTGCGACTCCCAGAACCATCTACTGAATGTCGTCTCAAGCTTTCCTGGAGGAGCCCGCGACTCCTTCATTCTGCAGAACAGCTCCATTGGCATGCGCCTAGAACAGGGGGCAGCTGGTGATGCTTGGCTCATAGGTACGTAACCAATTATATCAATGTTGTTGTACAAGTGTCATTTCGATCTTTCTTAATAGGAGATCGAGCTTATGCCCTTTCCACCTGGCTGATGATACCACTGACCAACCCTCAAACTCCCCAAGAGATGCTGTTCAGTCAAATGCATGCGTGCACTCGGGCCACCATTGAGCGCACTATAGGCATCTTAAAAGGACGTTGGATGTGTCTGGACACAGCGGGTGGAAAGCTTCTGTACAGACCAGAAAAGGTAGATTAAATACAATATAATTCAGGCCAAACTTCTTGGACATTGAAATCCATGGTTTTGTCATACAGGTTTGCAAGATAATCATGGCCTGTTGCGTACTCCACAACATAGCAGCAAGACGCGGTGTACCACTACCACCTCGGCCACCACACGATGAGGATGCGCGTCCTGACGCACTCTTGGGACCGGACTGCAGAAGTGCTGTCCAAGTCCAGGCTCAATTAATTGCTTGTCTGCAAACTTAATAAAGGTCGTATATGTTTGGAATGAGTCATTTGATTTATAAAAAAGCACATCACTTAAAGAAAATAGGAGTCATCTTTATTATTCAAGGTGATCTTTGATTTCCTTTAGCGTGTCTGAAATTGTGTTGTGGCAATCTGTTGGAGAGAGAGAGCTATTCTTTCTTGATTTTCCAACACCGCTTCCGAGATCAGACGTGGGGTTGAACGGGATCTGGGAACACGGGTGGAGGTGCTGCAGGACCGTTCTGACTGCGGCTCCACCAGCAAGGCTTCACCTGTGAAGGAAACAAACCAGTTTTCGGGGGGTAAAAATGAAATACATTTCAATAAACATTTATAAAAACATTTCTTTACTTGACGATTCCTCCGGAGCAGCTGGAGGGCAAGGGGGTGATGACGGCACAGTCTCGGGTCCGAGGTCACTCTCGAGGTCTTCAACTGACGGTACGCCTAAGTAGGACGTGTCAAATTAAAAATTTGCAAGCAGGGTCCTGGTGATCCGACACCCTGTCCATGCCTGGCGTCCCGCCTCCAGTCCTTTGCGCTTGTCGTCTGACTTTGGCCAGGGTTTTTTTTGTGTCCGATTTTAAATCGAACCATTTTTTTCTTACTTCCGCGACTGTACGTCCCTCTGCAGATAGAGCATTTACTGCGAGCGTTATGGTCTCCCACGCTTGCTTTTTACTCGTGTTCTCATTAGCTGTACTGACGCTATTAAAAATGATCCTCTTTTGTTTTGTGACCTCTTGCAGCAGCACCTCCACCTCAGAACTGCTGAAGTCCTTTTTTCTTTTAGTTACGGGCACTCTCTTTGAATTTCCTTTCCCTCCAGGCATTTTTGCTTTCTGGGTTTGCACACTACCCTCTGGTCTTGTACCCTTTTATGGCAATCTCCAGGCGTTGATGTATGTAAATTAAGGACAGCTGGGACGTCCTCTCAATTTACGAGCAGATTGGCATTCATCAATCTAAGAACAAGGCTGCGAATGATTTGGCAATCTGCGAACACGTTCAAGAATCTGACAGAGGGTTTTCGTAAAATACTTCCTAAGTGCAATTTAAGAACAAATTTAAGGAAATTCGTAAGAAGAGATTGGTGAATGAGGCCCATTGATCCGCACTGGCCTCTGCATTTTACCAAGTGTCCCAGCACCAGAAAACCAGTTGGAGTTCAAGGAGAATTTTGCTTTTTTTAAACTTCATACATGTGAGTGATGAAGAAAGGAATTTTCAAGATAGCTCCAGTATTTAGCCGGGCAGGCAGCTAACAGCACAGCTGATAAGTATCAGGCAACTGCTCCCACGTACGTTTGCCCTAAAAACATGCTTTTTTTCCACACTGAAGTGCTCTGATTGTCTCAACTAGTGTCCGACAACGTACTAAAGAGGAGAAATTAAAGAAAGTATCTGTATTACCTGGCGATCGCTATGTTTTCGTGTCTGGGTCCTGTTGTCTGGGTCCAAATATCGCGTGGTTATCCCAGAATCGCGCGATAACTCGTCAAAACACTGTTGGGAGATTCCCCTACCTGACACCAAACGATAGCAATTGCTAGGTAATACAGATACTTTCGTTCATTTCTCCTCTCTAGTACATTGTCTCACATTCGTTGAGACTATAAGAGAACTTCAGTGTGGACAAAAAGCTTGTTTCCTGTGTCCTGTCTTCATCATTCACATGTATGAAAGATGACACCCTGGGGTTAAAAAAAGTGAAATTGTCCTTTAAGCTGGTAGCTCTATCCGGTTACAATTTTGCTAGCCACCATTGCATTTGGAGAATGTTGTGTTTGGTATAATACCCGGATCAATAAGTCCCCCCCGACGTCATCTGAACACTTCTATTCATACCTGCAAACTTGAATCGTGCCCACACAGAAGAGCTGACTTTGTCGTCGTAGAAATTGGAGTTTCAGTCACAACTCTTTGCCACTCACAGCTTTAATATTCATACACACATGAAAACAATCCTAATCCACACAAATTTCTCTGACTCATGTATATGACAGCAGAGTTTTGCGCATAAGACTTTTAAATATACGACTACAAATGTTGGTATCAAGCATAAACACTTTTTTGGAAACTATTTTATTCAGTATTATCTGCCATACTTGCTCTTCAAAGATCAATATCAACATTTTCTGTATCAGGTCATCATTAAACTTGAATTTAGAAGAAAAACGAATGTCCTTTTTAAAAAAAAACTTTGGTCAAATAATAATAACTGTGTATAAAAGTGTATAGTAATGCTCTTTACATTATATCAAATAATCTATAGCCAATATATCTTTTCTTAAAAAAGAAGAAGAAAACATGAAATTGAAGGTATTTACACAGTTTTTCATGTTATTTTATATTTACCATGAATATTTTCAGTTTTTTGCTTAAGTCTTATTTGTATTTCCCCACATGTACTGTTACTGTTTGTTTTTTTTAAGAAAATATGTTAGCCTTACTCTTTGTGGGTACAGTATGTTTACAGCCAGCTAAATGCAAGTTTGAACATGTTTTCAGTGATTAACATACATGTTTCTGAGGTCACATTCAGGTGTTTTTTCTTCTAAATAATCAGATTTTAATGAAGAACTTATCAAGTACTGCAGCATTCTCAGGATGTACAGAAGCCAAAGACAGAATGAGCTGCATAGAAACAAGCTCTCAAGCTTCAGGGCGTCCGTCGGCAGCGCTGAGCAACGCACGCTCAGATCAAACACTCTGTAGCATGCTACTGTGCATTTGTCTTCAGTTTTTTTCTTTTTTCATTACCCGGTCTATCAGCATGGCAAATAAAAGATGTGACCCTCTGTGACCCAGCTCCTCACACAGATAAGTTCAGCAAACAGAGAGTGAAGTGGTTCAGGCAGTCCTGGTTTCACACGGCTGAGCACACTGAGCCCGCTCGGCTGCACGCTGACAGACGCCACACACACTCCACTGCTTTCTGCTGCAGAAACATGAAAGCAAATGTGTTTCTTTTAGATTTGGGTGTCTTTCTAAGTGTCTGAGTGGGCAGGTGCTCATGTGTGTGCACAATCGTCTGCGTTTGTATGTGACTTCCTGTTTGGTTTTTGAGCCCTGTTTTTTTTTTTAAAGGGGGGGGGGTGTCAGCCAAACTCCCCCAACATGCCATGGAGGTAATGACTGAAACCTTGTTCTCCATCAGTTACAGAGGCAACTAGCAGCCCACAGGAAAGTTGGTAGAAAGTCTGCTTCTCTTCACAGTCAAAAGTCTGCTCAAGCTTTAGGGAGGCCCACACATGACTGACTGAAAATCACTTCCATTTTCTTTTTCCTTCAAATGACATTTTGTTCTTCGCTCTGTTGGTCATTAGCACCGCTCCTCATCCTCTGCTCAGTTTTAAAAGCCTTTGTCTGGTACCAATGGTCGATGACAAACTGGCCTGTGCGTTTGTTTTCTGTCCTCTGCAGATAATGACCATGGCGGCAGGGCTTTAGAGTCTGGGAAGACAAGCACTGACACCCTGAAAGGAAAAAATAGAGAAAAAGTCTTCCACGGAGAGAATCCAGAGTTTTCTCTTCATATTACAACAACCGTGGAGAGCAAACTATTCACAGCAGAATCCACCGAAGGGTTTGTGATTCCAAAGTGAGATGAACCAAAAAAGACAAACCATCCGCCCTGATTTATGGACACTGCCAGTAAAGGTGGTCAAAAACCTTGTGATGCATCTAAACACTTGTACATACAGTATTTTATACCAACATGTACAGTACAGCTTGTGCCTTTATGTCTTTACAACACAGCAATGCCAACATCAAGCTTCATGGCAAATCTTGGTTTTTCCTATTGGATCGAACTGAACTGGTAATTCACTCAACACTTGCAAGGAGGGGCTGTTCTAACCTGCCGTGGCAGCAGCTTGGTACTTAGCCAGCTTCAGTAGCTGCAATGGGATGAACAGTCAGAAAGGTAAAGGAAGAGAATGATGGAAGGAAATTTCCTCACATGAATTTATCTGTTATGCTTTTCTCCCCTTACTTGTTGAGTAGCATTACTATGAAGAAGTTTCCAGACTTTACTGTCTTCTGTTTTCAGTGTTGCCAAGAGGGACAGTAGGTATAGGACAGTTGCCCTGATTTATCAAAGGTTTGCGCCTCTTAAAACAGGTGCAGTTGCTAACAGGCACAAAATCACACTACAGCGGATTCCTCATCCTGTCACAATCAGGAATGCCCCGCAGAACCGTTACCATAGAGCTGCAATGCATTTTGCCTTGAATGAGTCTGCATTGTTGGCGTTTCTGCCAGAAGGCGCAAAATACTGAGAGGAATGGATGCAAATAAATCAGCTTTGCAGGCACAATTTGATTTATTAAAGGTGCAACAGATTGTGTTGCTTATATTTGTACCTATAAATTGCACTTTTGAAAGGGAGGCGTAAACAGACTGGACCTGCTGCAGACGGCTACAGCTGGATGAAGGTGATCAGATGCTGGAGAACTGCAGAGGAGCATCAGTCTAATTCAGAATATTTCCCCATTGTTTTATACACTGACTGAACAAAGTTTCTGGAACGGAATTTTTATATATAAACAGATCATTTGTGTGAATGATTAAAATGAAAACTGTTGTTTAGACAAACGCTGTCAGGAGATGTGTTTTTATTATGTCTACAACAGCTATGACGTCATTAACAACATGTGTCAGGTTGTGCATACTTTGCCCATACTATTGGAGAAGCGGGCGTGTCATATGGTACCTGTTCCTCGCAGAAAGAGCGCTGCATCTGCTGCTATAATATTGGCCAGAGAAATATCTTATGTCCTCCCCCATCTAACATATTTCCATCTCTTCTTAACTTCATCATATGTTCTTCTTATTTTTCCAACTGCATTTACATTTTGGCAAATATGCTCTCATATTACATCCTCCTGGCCATAGATCTATTTTCCATATTTCTATTTGCATCTTCTACTAATATTTTCACCTTCATTTCATTTAGTTTGAGCCTGTCTTTCTCTTCTTCTACAGCAAATCATTTGCACAGCTAAATCCTCATTTAAAATACGCAGTCTGGGCCCGTTATCGAATTTGCTATCATTCTTAGTTCATCACCCGCAAATTGTGGAAACACAACAGCCGCAAAATATTTGTGGGGCAGTTTACTCAGTACTTGCTTTTTGGAATCTCTGTAAATCAAAGCTGAGGTGTTTTACTGTTTATGTTTATCACGGGTTTACCATTTGTTTTTACTACTTGTGAGTACAAAGTATGGGTGCACTGATCGATCAGATGGCCTTGATTTCCTTAATTTTAGGGGATTGTTGATCAGCCGATCCTTCTGAGAAATTTGCAAATTTTATACACTACGAGAAAAACAGCAGCTTTCCAATTTATAATTTATTCTAGGTTGAAATAAGTCTTGGTGGGGTTGCAAACAAAGTGCTGAATGCAACAAACCTCACTGGCCAATCTTTTCATTTATATTTCAGATCACTACTTCATAGTTCACCTTCACAAGTACTGTTTATTGTTTTTTAAGAAAAATAATATTGGCACATTGAAGCTGTATTCTGTCAGTTGTTATAAAAAATCTGTCAAAATTCGAATCGACAGGTCAAGCTTCTTAAAGATTGGTGATTGGCTAGACAACTGCAAACGGTGCATACCTTAATATAAATGTCCTTTTAATTTAAGCTATATGCCTGAATCATTCAATATCAGCAGTCTGTTATATGCAGATAGCATGTTCAGATGGTGTTCTACCACTATACCTACAGTGCGGATATTGAGTGGGATGAAAAGGGTGAAATGTGACAGAGACCCCAGAGAAGCCAGGTAATTGTGAACAATGCTACAACTTCACTCTGACCCACAAGCCAGAAACATTACATCCCACAGCTCATCCTGTCCCTCCCATCCCCAGCTGATATGCTACCTCAGTTTATTTCCTTTCATTTCCAGTGATTGTTTGCTGGACCAACAGCAACTTTTGCCTTGCACTGTTTATTGAATCCGCCCAGTATATTTAATAAATGAATTCCCAGTTAACCCAATGTTGCATCTCTGGCGATAAAGGTCAGCTGATTCAGTGCAACCATGCTGGCCAGTTTTCTCTATGAGTCAGATGGTTGTGACATGTTTGGTGGTCCTTGTTCATTTCAGTGAGCACAACAGTTTGATTTTTTTCTTTTTTGACCCTTTTAAAGCAGCTGTAAACATAATTGAGTCGGACATTGTTGTGCCTTTTTTTAACAATCCAGTGTAATGTAGAAGCCAAGTGGTTTGTAATCTGATTAAACGTTTGCTTTTTCATGTAATTTTCAAGGCTTCCACAAAACCAGATTCATGTCATGGGTCTTGAGTCTTGAGTTTGACAGAACTAAAACTGTTGTTAAAGTTAACTGTTGGATGTTAAATGTCTGGCTAACAGCAGTTTCCACCAAACCTGACTGACCCTTGTAAAATGTTTTATTTGGCGAAGCTGTGAGAATAAACTACCATCAGTTCTTTGGTCCTAAAAGCATCTTTGGACAGGATGTACAAACTTTCTTTTCTTTTTTCTTTTTATTTAGACCAAGCAGGCCAACCGCCAACCCCACTGGGTGCCGACCACCCAGGAACGGCAAAACGCAGAGCCCGGGGCCCCTGAGCCTTGGACCCCAAGACAGCCAGCGGCCACGGGATGGCAACCGCCCCAAAGCCCCACATCACACACAGGGTCCCCCTGTGCTGATTCCAGGTGTAACAATCAGGTAAAAAGAAACCTCAAATGAACAACATTTTAGTTGTTTCACATGTAAACAGAGAATAAATATTATTACTGGTGTGTTAAAAAAGGTGATAACACATAAAAACATAATGGTTTTAGAAAAAGAAATCCAATTTTATTGAATAATTAAATTAGAATATGTGCTTTTGTGAAACCAAAGTTCATCTGAAAAGAAGGACCCACTCCCAGCCATCCGTTATCCTGCCCGCTACTGAGTCTAGCGAGCAGAATAATCGACCTTCGTTCTTCCAAAATGTGAAGTTGTCAGATGTCTTTGAATTTATTAAGCATGCTTTCTTTCTTTCATCCCTCACATGTGAGAAACTCGGTGAATAGCTGCACTTACGCTATTACACAAACAAGGCTTTTAGCTGTTTATGGTTTATAAGGGGGTGAAGCAAGAGCAAGAAAAAGCAAAAACAAGTCATGAGAATTTTTCATCATCCATCCTGGGTTGCCATTTCAGCCCCCTGCTGTCACTTTTCAGCAGCCATTGCCCTGTGTGGGATGATTCTTTCTTTTCCCTTCTAAGATACAATAAAGAAATGCAGACTTGTATCTCCAGAAAAATGAAAGTCAGTTTCCATCTTTTCAATCCATATGCACACAATAATATGGATGCCAATTGGCTAATGGCTGTGCAATCTTTTTATCCATTTCATATACTGTGTATAACGTTATTTATGAATAATTGAATAATTGGTTGCATGCCTACAGTGCAACAGATAACATAACTAAATGTTTGAGTTCTTAGAGGTTTCTGAAAAGTTTCTCTGTATTTTCTCTCTAACTCCCAGGAGCACTATGTGTTCAATAAAGGTGAGAAAGAAAAGAGTCAAATTAAAGGAAGATAAATCGGGGAATAAAGAGACCATTTAGAGATGTGCCTTCAAATGACCAGAGACAGGAAATTCAGAAATTCCCTCCAGAAAGTGATTGGACAGATATGACACTTCTATTTATAAGTTGTCTATAATAATTCTGGCCTCTTTATTCTCCGGGGATGTGTGCAGTATTGAAAATCGTATTCTGTCCCTTGGTGGGCAGTGTAATGATGGCTAATGGAAGGAGCTGCCCTGCCTGTTTATCGGCTGTCATTTCCTTCTCAGGCTCTCTGCCTGCAGTTTTTTATTTTTACTATCATTTCATGTTCCAGGGATTATGTGTGAGATGAGATAAGATAAAATGGCTGTATTTGTCTTGCCCTATTTCCCTGTCAGTCTCCTGCAGGCGTACGATCAACCTTCATTTCTTACCTTGACCTCCCTCTGCCTCAACTTTTCGACAGTAATGAAAATATCATAAAGATGGGATAATGATGTCGCTTGCCTTCCTCAAACCTGATCAGAAAACATAAAAACAGAGACATGCATGCACATTCACTCTGCAGCCCTGCAACTCTGCATACCATCAATTTATGTTATACTTTTCACTTAACTGAAAAAAATGACCTAATACCATGTAGGAGATATATGATACTAAATTTGCATGCTACTTAGAGGTTTTTACACTTTCATACAGTGTATGAAACAAAAAAATTTTAAAAGGAATTTATAAAAAACAGATTTGGGCCGTCATTTGGTTTCCGTGTTTTGGTGCTGACAGCAAAGAATGTTTTTCAATTTCTGGTTTAAAATGGAAAAAGGAAAAAATGGGCGTTTCTTTTTGTTTTTTGGTCAGAAAAACATATATAGTTTGATACCCAGACCCTGAAATATGTTACAGGGCAGGTTACTCCTAAAAACGTAGCTTGATTACAACTTTGGGATGTTTCTGGATCTGCTAGCTTACTTCTGGACTCAGACTGTAGGAGCTCTAACTTCCCAACTGAATTTGGCTTGTATCAGATACATAACTTCTCTGGTAATCTCAAACATGCACAAGATAAAAATGTACAAAAAACACATGAGATGATCAAATCTGGGAACAATGTACTGTACCATCATCCTTGATCTCCGGCTAATGGGTTGGTGGATTGCACATATAGCTCTATTTCAATCAGGAGAGACCAATTACGAGATGAGATACATTTATTGATTGTTACAATCAGAATGTGCTTTGGCGGATAGACCCCGACGTGCAATCATCTGCCAAGAGGGAGGAGGCCATTCATACGACAAGCATTTGCCCCCGGGGGTCTGGACCTGGTGGTGGAGTAAAGGTTGCAGAGCAGAAGGATGACATTGCCAGCTGGTGGAGCATGGGGTGGAGGGGGGCTGCGAGTTCGATCTGAAAGGAAGTCGGCAGCAGAGAGAGAATATTTAAATTCCCCGCTTGAATAAGATTGGCTGTAAG
>JAVQJG010074146.1:0-15100 GCA_036024015.1 Craterocephalus amniculus | reverse complement strand
CATAACGTTAAGACCGTTGCAGCGAGCCTCTCAACCCCATGACAAAGCGGCATTAGTCGGGAGACTGGGTGTCCAAATATCTTTTGAATATCAAACATAAAACTAAATTTACCTCGGTCCCAGTCAGTAGTGGAATTAAAGGACCGGCAAAAACCGAGCAGTGGGACAAAAGTGCTATTAATGCCATGTTATTCAAAACCATCAACTGACTTGTAGTCGTACTTTTAGAGAAAAAAAAAACGAAATCAGGCCGAAAAATATGTGAAAAACATAATTTATAATTCGAACTGCAAAGCTACAAGATATAATAATATATTTTATATTGGATTTTTAAATGCACAATTGGTCTTATATCACGACAAATGCAACCCTTTAGCGAAAAACATAGTGACTGCGCAAGACTCTGCACCACTACATCAAGTCTGGAGCACTCGTAGAATTCATTCGTGCCTGAAGTAAGATTGGAAATACGAGAAAATTGGTGAATGCAGAATTTTGTACAAGCTTCTTGCATGAGGGCCATTGTTTGTAAATTATTTCAGGAGTCTTGAATAGTTCTCTGGACTTCTTGAAGGACTTTTTTCCCTTTTCTCTGTCAAGGTGATCCCACGCTGCTTTAGTAATAATTTATTCCAGGCTTGGATTCAACACTTCATAAGTCGCCACCGACTTGAAGTCCAATTCTTCTCATACATTTTATCCCAGTTTTTTTTTAATTCATGAATAATTCACAAGTCAGCGTGCAGGAAATTAACAAGAAACGCTCCTTTGAAAACTGGAATGAACTCAAGAGAAAAACATTTCCAAAGAAAACCTCTGACAGACCCGCTGAAGGCCTGCAGAGTCTTTTCTCAGGACCAATTAAAGAGATTACAAGGAAGTCTGGCTGCTTGGAAGCAAAATATAGAGCAACAAGGAGAGCTTAAAGACTTTGGCGTATCGCTGACTGCATCAGCTAATCATTCGTTTTGCCAATTAGTTGCAGACGCCAGATATTTGTGTTTCTTAAAACAGTTTTTTGTTACATTGTTTAAAAGACCAGGCTTGTTTTTAGGTGCTTTTTCCCTATTATTAAAGTAAAAAGTCTAAAAAAAAGAGAAATATGTAGCTGTATATTTCTTAAATACAAAGGAAAAACGAGCAAAGAAAAAAACTCCCACAAGAATCTAATAAAGATTATTTATTTCCAGTGTTTGTTGGGGAGGGGCGGCGCTGATCCGCTGTACACGGGCCAGATGTTCACTCTTAAGCCGACACCGTCTCATGCAGTTTCAAACCTGTTTTATTCATTTATTTATTCATTTTTTACTCTCCCGGTTTAAGCGCCCATGCATTTTCCTGCATTCGGAGACAGGAGAGGAGTTCATTTAAACTATGATGAGACACAAACACTGATGCTGCGATGGGTTTAACGTAAAACCAGGAAACAACGGTGGAATGCCTGTGAGGTTATTCTGTCCTAAAACAATCCTCTTCTTGACAACTGTCTATAAAAACAGCTTAAAAAAAATAAAATAAAACAAGGATAAGAGGCACTTTCTTTCTTGAGATAAAAACAATTCACACATGTAAAAACATTTTTTTTTTGGAGTATAACTTGACAAAGTTTGGAAATAAAAACTGTACCAAGCATTTCATACTATAGTATCAGCATCTGATGACTGTTTCTCCGTTTTATTTGATAAACCTTTAATAATCCTCCCGTCCCTCGAGCTAATATCTGGCCGTTGTGAGTGTGCTGTGAAAAAACAAACCTTCCCACAGCACCCAGCTCAGAAAGCAGCCCTCACTTATTCCTACGTACTTCAAGTACAAGCATAATAAAAAACATACATATTGTTTTGAAAAAGACAGTATTGTCACAAGCAGTTAGTATTAATCCAGAAAGAATAATACATTCTTCATAGCAGGAGGAAGAGCTGAACCGTGACGCTGCCTTCCTCAGTAAAACAGTGCCAAGTCTTCATTTACGTCCCGTAGAAACAGCAAAAAGTCACATTCTGGCATCAGTTCGGTTCAGTCCTGCAGGACGGATGTTCTGCTTCCAGTACTACACACACTCACACTCACACACACACCTTCAGTATTACTCCAGTAACAATCGTCAGGGCCAATGATACACGGTATGTACAGTACATACAGAAAGGACGCTTCGTATAAAAATATTGTGCAGTAAGCTCCGCTGTCACACATTCGCTCGCATTCGTTCACAGGTACTGGTAGAAGCGCGAGCGCACCACCTGCGCCCCGGACAGTTTGTGCGGGTGAGCGTCCGTCCCCGGTGACGCTTTGCTTCTGCTCGGCCCGCCGCCGTTCAGCTGCTCCCCCGCCGCCGGCTGAGCGCCCAGAGACGCCTCCGGCGGGGGTCGATCAGCGGCGGCGTCCTGAGCGTCGGGGGGGTCGTCCTCGGGCACGGCTCTGGGGGCGAGGTCAGCGGCGGGCTCGGGGCCCCGGCTCCGCTCCCTGCTGTTCCAGTCCCGGATGGAGAAGTCCTGGGAGGAGCAGCGGGGCTTGAGGCGGTCTACGCCGGAGAGGTCGGCAGGCTTGTCCGCCCCCCCCTGCTCTCGCCAGTCGTTGATCGCCGCCAGCTCGGCGAAGTCTCTCTGCCCGCCCATGGTGTGTCTCCGCCGGATGCTCTTCTTCTTGCCGCGGGCGTCGCGGGTCTTCGGCGTCAGCATGTCGTCGGCGGAGGACCTGAGCCTGAGCTTCAGCCGCTCGGTGATCTTTAGGTGCCAGGCCGGCTCCGGACGCTCCGACTCGCTGCGGGACGAGGAGCTGATGCTGCTGGTGGACCGGCCCTTCCTCATCACCTCCAGCACACGGGATAACCGCGTGGAGGAGTCCGGCCGGCCCTCGCCGCGCTCCCCGCCGCCCGCCTCCACCGACGACTCGCTGTCCGTCTTCTGCCTCAGCGACCACCTCCGGGACAACGTGTCGCTCTCTATCATCCTCTGCGACGGGAACAGCCGCCGTGCCTCCAGTCGTGGCGTGATGCCGCCTTCAGCCGCGGGCAGCTTCCTGTCGGGGCTGGTCTCCGCGCCGGGCGTGGACTGGCTGTGGCCGACTCCCGGGGCGAACAGCAGGAAGTCGCTCTCGCTGTCCGTCTCCATGGGCCGGCCCTCGCTGATGAGCTCGCTGCGCTCGTCGTCCGCCTCCTCGCCGCCCTGCAGCTCCGGGCTCAGCGCGCTGGACTCCGCTCCGGTCAGGAAGGTGATGGAGGAGGTGGTGGAGTAGTCAGAGGTGATGGAGCTCACCTCGGCGCCGGCAGACGCTCCCAGCCCGGAGCTTGCCAGCAGATCAGGCGACGCTCCTCCGGGCCACTTCTTGGGTCGGGATCGTGGGACGGAGGCTCCGGAGCTCATGGTGCCCAGATCGGAGGTGTTCTCCTCCAGCTGGGACGGAGGGTCGGACAGCGACGGCTTCCCCTGGGGAGTCCTGGGAGAGCCGGAGATGTTGGGGGATGGAGCCTTCTCCTTGAGGAAGACGGAGTTCCTCTGCTCTCTCCTGGCTTTCCCTGCCGGCTCGGCAGCCCTGCCGGCCTCCTTCCTCTCCTCAGATTGCTGCTTCTGCTCGCTCTGCGCCTCCTGCAGCCCGTGGCGGTTCGGCTTCTGGACAGAGATCTCCTTCTTGGGGAAAACAGCATCCAGGTCGTCGTCTGAGCTGCTAGGCTGCGGCTTCTCCTTTGACTTCTTCCTTTTGCGACTGGCTGCAGCAAAGATGGAGGACACCAGGAGGTCTCGGTCCTTCCCTGAACCCCAGGAAGCCTGCAGAGGAGGAACCGGACAGAGAGGGAGAGCAGCATGAGCGAAATGGGGGAAGACAAAGGAGACAGATTAGCCCGTCACTCTTTACTCCACCTGCTCCCATGAAGCACCACAAACCAGAGAATAAACAGAGAGAGGAACATTAGCGGCATCATTAACACGGTACGGTTCTCATGCCAGCTTTAAGGCAGAAGCAGCAGGAAGTCATGAGCCATGTCCAAGCTGGAGGAGCAGCGAGGAAAAAGCAGCAGAGATGCAGAGCAGCTGCTTATCACTTTCAGCCTCTCGGCAGCACTTTGAAATGCAGGAGCTTAAAGGGGATGTTCGGTATTTCTCAACCTGGGCATATTTTGTAGCATGAAATACGACCATTTAGTCCGACCCCTCTGTGACCTGGAAGCAGCCTGTACCTCCTTTGTTGTTGTTATTCTGGGGTCCTTTCAAGCCTCTTTTGCGTACCTGCCACAGTGATGACGTCACTACCATACGCCACAGCAAAAGGGCAAATTCCCTCCCTACTTTAGGAGAGTCGGCTATTTGCTAAGATAATAGCAACATGGTCCGTGTTTGACCGTCCTACGGTTCAGAGTGAATTCGCCCTTTTGCCATGGCGCATGGTAGTGGCGTAATCGTTGTGGCTCTAATATCTTCCGAAGGAGTTCAAGTTACACGACAACTGTCTGGGTGAGTAAATGATCGTATTTCATGCTAGAAAATAGGTCCAGGTTGAAAAATACCGAACTTCTCCTTTAAAGATGGCCCTTGGCTGTTAGGGCTTCATACGCCATATACATTTCCACTTCTCTCTTATCTAACTATGAAAAGTTTCCTCTGTCAGTCTAGTTTTTGAGATGTGAAATTTCTGCTTCCATCTCTTGTTTTTTGGAATTTGGAGCCTAAAGTTGTCTGAGATCAACGCAGAAAAGAGAGAAGTCTCAAAGCATGAGCACAAGAAGCCAAAATCATCTCTGCCGCTAGATATCAGTAGTTATTTGGGTGAAACAGCCCTTTAATCTCCTCCTACCTCCTGCCATCCTACAGTGCCAGCAGCTCCGACACACTCACCTTTGATTTAGCTGAATCACTAGTGGGTGAATCTGTGGGGAGAAAAAGCGACACGTTAGAGGAGTTTACACACGGCTGGAGACGGGAAGGTGGAGGTGCAACACGGGGGAGGTGGTGGGGCAGGAGGGGGGTTGGACGAGAGAAAACAGAACCATGTTGATGAGATGAAGCACGGACAAGACGAGGCGTGAAACACTGGACGACACAGATGCAAGGCGAGCACAGAGGCCATGCTGAGACGTCCACGTCTACCTCTTCCCCGATTCTCACCGGAGACTAGAGCCAGAAAGCAACGCCGCACGCTGCCGGCAGCTCACCCCACCGCTGATGTGCACAGAAATAAAACGATTGGCTGCTCAGGGCTGAGCTGCTCCTCTGATACTAAAACCAAACCTTCCACAGAAGAAAAGTAGAGGAAAAAAAAGGCTTTCTGCTTGTAGCTTCTTAAATCTGTTGTGCAGCGTAGTTACAAAGTAAATAATTTGCATGTTTAAACCATAAACTGAAGTGAAATAAATAAATATAAACATAAACTAATAAAGTCCTAAAAACACTGATATATTTACTGTCTGCTGATGAAACAAAGATTTCATGATCATCTGTGAGCTGATTCGCTGGATGGTTGGTGGGATTTCAGAAGATTTAAAGTTTGTTTACATCAGATCAAAGGACATTTTTCTATTTAACTCTATCTTAAACAAGCTTGGGGACGAGGCATTTCTGACATAAGTTTCAATATATTTTAGTCTCGGTACAGTAGAGGCCTGTTTTTATGATTTAATCAAAAACAAATGGTTTTTACTGAAAATGATTCAAACATGGTTCCTGAAAGGATGCAGATCCATGTGTTTTAAATGCATGACTAACTCAACCAGTCCTGGTTTCTGACTTTTTTATTCTATACATTTCTAAATGATGAAGAACAGTTTCTGATATAATCTCTATTTTAAAATATTTTACGAAACAGTTCAAGTGAAAGAAGTGCTTCTAACTTTAAGCGTAATAAAAACTTAATTAACATAGAGAAATAACCAATGTTGTTTTTGTAGTTTTTGAATAAAAATCTGACTTGAAAACTATGAAAAAGTATGAATTCTGTCTCCTCAACATTTTAAGAGTGTATTTGTTAAAAAGGAGTTCATAAAACCACAATCGCATGAAAACCTAAAGGGGAAGGGGGAAAACCCCTTTTCATGTGTTTAAAAGCTATTTTCTCATCTTACACTGTTTTATTTATTGTTTTTTAAAGTCGTAATTAAATAAACTTCATTCAGATCTTATACAATATTTTGAACTAAGAAAACAAACTTCATGCCAAATAAAGATCGGCATATTGCTCGTTATATCTGAACCTCACTAACGGGCAGAAACAAATTCTGCGCTTTTACTCTATAGTATAAAAACCAAACACGTTTTTAACCATCTTCAGCATCCGGCTGTTTGGAGTCTGATGAGGCGGTGTGAGGAGACACGAGCTGCCATGACAACAGGACACCATGACGACACAGACGGCTATGGAAGAAACCAAAAAGAAAAGGAGAAACGTGACAGGGGGGTCACAGAGGGGCTAGCTATATGAAAAGTGAGTGTCAGCAAGGAAACCTATGAATCAGTCCTCACCTGCTGTGCAATCGTCCCAGCTAAAATTTATGTGTCAAAGCCCAGCCCCCCTACTCTCCCCTTTGCAATACAGATGATGGCGGGATATGCAGGCGCACACTGACTGGTGACGTAGAAACCATACCATGCTATCTCTCCCGCGGGCCAGCGTGTGAGACAGTGAGGAGAGACAGCGGAGAGCCTTTCAGACAGTAGCACCGGCCTGCGTCAGACAGAAAACCCACCACAGCGGACCCTGTACAGTACCGTGCAGCCGCTTCGCCTCCCCCCGTTTCATCATCGCCCAACGCTCTGCGGCTTTAAAAGAACTGCGGGTTCCTGCAGACTAGGCAGCTACACTGCGGGCAACAATCCTCCTTCTTCCTACAGTTCCAGCTGTCCATCACGGACATTATAGAGTCCATCAGTGACATCACGGTGTGATAGACTCCTCCCACTTGGCCTGTGTCAAGATCAGTATGTGTGAATGCTGGGAAAGCCGTTAGGACACCCGACAGAGCCTCACTAGAGACAGAGGAATCAGAGGTCGCCTTTCACTGTAAAAACATCTCTTTCTGACGTGGGAAAGAACACGGCGTGTTAGTGCAGCAGTAGGCAGGGTAAAGGGGGGGGGGGCAGCGACTGAAAAGGAACAAAGCATCTACTAGCTGTTTAACTTACTAACAAAAACCATGAGGGGAGCTGATCTGTTAAAGCAAATTAGAAAGCGAGACAATTTGTTGCATCTGCTTGCAGATGCAGAGAAATTGCCGACTGAAACCCGCAGAGGTGTTTCCTTTTGGCCTTTTATCTAAAGGCAGCGGCCAGAGAAGCAAAAAGGGGAAGCTTGGCCTTGGGAAGAAGCAGCGTCATCATCAACATTAGTCACTGTTTAAAGGGGAGCGCTCCCGCCACAGAGCTGGCTGCTGGAGGCGGCGCGTTACCTGATACTTCACCCTGCGACGTGCCCGTGCGGCCGATGTTGGTGAGCAGGTGGTCGATGTTTGGGACGGGCTGAGACTCCACCGCCTTCTCCTCCTGGGACAGAGTCTGAGGGAGATAGGGGAGTTAGAGCTTCAAGTCAGGCACAGAGGAAACACACGGCCACCTCCACCGAGGGAAATCTGGATCAGAGAGAGCATTGTCATGTTTTAGCACTCGCAAAAGCGAGCAACTTCATTATCATGGACGCTGTTTGGTCCACAAAAAAACCTGAAACAAACTAATGGTAACTAATAGGGGTGGTGAAAAAAAATAGTGATTCATCAAGATTCAGAATCATTTCCAAGAATCGATTTTTTAAAAGGCAAAAAATTATTATTAGCTTGACTACTTTCAAAGCTGCTGCTAAGTGACAAAGACATGTTAAACTTTGCCAAGTTAGCTAAGTTTAAACTGTTTTTTGATCAAAATGATCAGTTTTCTTTCAACCAATGGAACAATTCCTCAGAGCTGTTTCTGGCTTATAGAGAAACAAAGTTAATCAGCACATTTTCGGGGAGGACTGAATGTGGATTAAGATCCGTTTGAATCGAGAATCGATACGGAAACGAATCGTTACCCCAAGAATCGAAATTGAAAGGAATCGTGAGTTGTTGCAAGATTCACATCCCTATTGACTAATCAATCTCTACATTTACTCCAAAGGGCATGCAAAGGAGATGGAGGAAGCAATGGATACAGTCACGACTGGCTGAAGACAAACAGTGGAAAAGAAGAGCTAAAAGCCTGTTTTCATTTAACAAAAACCACAAGCTTTCTCCTGGTGGGATTTTTCCTCTGAACATCAACCAGGACCACAAGCGATGAGTCTTCACTCAACATGTGCAGGAAGCAGCGACTAGCTAAAGTCCAGGAGGGAAATGGTTCTGTTTGGGAGAATATGTAACCAGATTTTGAGTGATTACGAATCAAAAGCTTTCCCTTGTTTCCACAGATATCAGGGGATCCGATCCTTGTAGAAACATTAAAGTGCCATGGATCTGGAGACAACCTCAGTCAACAAACCTTATAATGTGTTTCATCAATTTATTTTTAAGGAAAGTTTAGCACTAGAAATCCCAAAGCCAAGCCATTTGGCTTTTCTACCATACAGCAACTTAGTGGTCTCAGAGTAAACGGGAATTGCTTTCCTTCACATATAATTCTTTTTTTCTATAGTTGAGTTTCTATAGTTTTTTCAAATTTTTTATTCATTTTTTTCTATGTTTTCTAAGAACAAATAAAAAGGCATCAAAGAACAGTAATAAGAATTCACCGTTTGGGGATTAACTAGAGAAAAAATACCTACCACTGGTTCTCCATTTCCATCTTCAGTGAAAAACCAGTCATACTGGAAGAAGACAGAAAAATAATTTTAAGAGATGAGGTATGTGTTTACACGTGGGAAACACTAAAAGAGCTTGGACTCACGGTCTGAATGAGCGTCTCCACTATCTTGTACTGGTCTGGCATGTGTGTCACCATATGAGTCATGTTGTCCTCGGTGGTGCGCACCAGGGTGGGTCCGAACACGATGGCCAGGTTCCTCGGCTCCATCTATCACAAAAAAATGTTAAAAACACGTTTATTACCCTCCTCTAAACATCCGCATGGTTAAACTGAGAGAAACAGAGTAAATACCTTGTTTTTCTCAGAATTTTCGGCCACAGTTTTCAGATGAGCTGAGAGGAACTTGAGCGTCTCATAGTGATGATCTGGTAACTCATGAAGCTGCAAGCAAACATGTGAAAGTCTTTTGTTTGTTTTCTGGCTGTTTTTGTTGTATTTCACTGAGCTCCAGGCAACAAAAACAACAGAAATGGCAAATATACTGCTTATGTTGCACTTTTCTAGTCATTCTGGCACTTTTCCCATTGGAAACGGGACTCATCAGCACTACGGTGGAGTGTGAGTTTTTCCACATCACACACATTCACACACCAATGAGAGCAAATCCACTCACCAGCCTCTTCAGCACTTTGAGTCTCTCCACTGGGTCTTCTATTCTATTTGCTTCTATGAAGTCCGCGTATCGATCTGCAGGGAAACACAGCAGATGCATGGATCCCGTGAGACTGTCGTTCAGGATTTGACCACCAGAGGGCGAGCAGACTCTACCTACCGTTGGTGAACAAAGGCTCAGGAAGTTTACGAAAGAAGGATTTCAGTAAACTGCTGATCACATTGAGGTCCCTCCATTTCTGGAAAACAGAATAATTTAATTAGTTCAAAAGAAAATTACATTCATTTTATGTAAGTTTATTAGTTGCAATGTCTCTGGTGCAGAAATGCACATTCATCCCTCTCCATGTGTTGGTGATTGTTTGTCAAAATGGTTTATAATTTCAAAGCCAGTAAAATGGCACATCTTTGTCTAAGACGCAGCACAACTGAAGGGATGATCTGCAGCTTTAGTTATTTGAGCCTCTCTGTTTTGGGACTTGAAGGACAGTTTAATTAAAGCACGGCGGATCAATAAAGGGCACTCACATCATCCTGGATATCGATATCACCCATGCCCTTGTTGTTGAGCTCCTCCTGCATGTTGGAGATGGCCGCGTTGTTTCCAGGGACTCTGTAGATGCCCGTGTACTCCAGCCCCCTCTCCTCCACCAGCTTACAGCAAACTTCCACAATCAGAGGCACAAACTACAAACCAGAGACGTGAGGAGGAAGTTTAGATGTGGGGATGCTGCGTGGACAAATGCTAAGACGACGCTGTGATTTTGGGTAAATGAAATGAATGAAACCTTGTTGTTCTGAGCAGGAGGACAGTCGTCTAGTCTCACTCCAAATGTGACTCCGGGAGACGGTTTCTTCTCGAAAGTTTTCCTCATCAGCCCTGGGATGCCCTTTCGCCATGTCGCCTTATCTTTGGGTGGGCTGGTGTCATCTGCACCAACACAGTGTCATGACATACAGGCTTTGCAAACACTCATACTTACAACATTACGGTGTGTTGTCCATGTTCATTCAGGATAAATATGAGAGTTAAGGGTTATTTTTCCATTTATTTCAGGTTAAAAGTGAAGTATTCATCTGTCCTCTAACCTTTGTGCATGTTCTTTCTCTCCTGCTCAGATTTTGGTGAGTGTGGACTTGTCGCTTTGGTCTCGCCTTTTCCTCCCAGCAGCGTCTGCCTGATGCTCAGCGACTGGCGTGAAGGTCGGGGCGACGGCTCCGTCTTGCTGCCTGTGGGGCTGAGGGGAGAAAAAAATGCACAGAAACGCTAAATTCAGAGATTTCTCCTCAGATCTAACAGCGCTCCAGCAGCTGAGCGCGAGGATGAGGGATTTCCTTACTCCCATACCCTCCCCTTGTTCTCACCTCATTAAGGTGTTGTACTCCTTGATTTTCCTGCTGATGAGGTCATGGCTGGTGAACGCTGCGTTCTAAAAAAAGCAGAAGAAGAAAGGGGAGGAAGGAAAAAGCACAGGACAGAAAAGACGTGAGAGACAATGGATGATGGGGAAGGGCTCCTTCACTTTGCCTCGCAGGCTTTGACCGATCTTTATTTAACCTGCTACTATCAGGTGACACAGGTAACAGCAGAGGAATGTCACAGTATGGACTGCTTGGTTTGGTTGCAAAAAGAGGGCAAAGACAGGGAGGGGGGAGAACCTGCATTTCTCTTTGCAGCCCAGTAAGCACATACAGTTAAAATATCCCACATGTATTCATCAAAGTTCAACAAAAACCTATTTATTTTATTAATTTCTCTCTTTTTCTGTGGTAAGTGTTTAAATGTGACCCAGTAAAGAGAAACAGCTTGTTCATGATTTTGGTGAAATTGACCACTTGGATGCAGTTTACGTTTCTGATTCATCCGCCAGGAGACGACAAACCCCTGCCAAACCTGAACAGAAAAGTCCTGGATCCAGATTATTATCATCATTAATTCTCCTTGAAAGAAACGTTACTGTTGCTGCAGATGTTCCTGACAGAATAAACATGGTGAACAGAGCTGAGGACATGCCAACAATCGAAGAAATAACTTTAATATTTGTGCAGCTGAAAGGCTGAGGCAGTTTTGTCGAATTTAACAAATACAAACAGATCATTTATGTGCTGACTGAGTTCAGTATGACCAGCAGAAATATGAGGTTATCCTGGAACACTGACTGAGAGCGAACAAGAGTAAACAACACAATCAGCCTGCAGGCCTCTAGGAAGTATGCAAAACTAAGCCAAGAGGCGGAGCTGCTGCTATATCTGAGGGAAGGCTGACTGGTGATTGTTTAATATGTTTTACAAGCTCTTCTCATTTAACTTTTCATTTTCTAATGTTAATAAAAGTTAATTTGATGGTATAATATATATATATGTAATTTGATCTGCCAGTTTGTGCATAATCTAAATAACAAACAGAAAATTCAGCCCAAAACACCAACTCAGCCGACTGCATGATATCCTTTTCTTTCAGGATTAATCTCTAATAACTGGAGAACAGACATTAACTGTCACGCCGAACAAATGCTCATGCTAGTGAGACCAGTAACGGCCAATCAGCAACATCCTTCCAATGCTAGCGTCTCACTGCTGTCGTACCTCCTCGTCCAGGTTGCTGTTCTCCTGTATGGCTCTGATCCAGGCCAGCATGTCCTCCCGGTCCTCAGCCTGGAACAAGTACTCGCAGTCCGACGTGGTCAGCCTCAGCACGTTCTTCCGCTTGGTGTCGCTGTAGGAGATGTCGATCAGACAGGCCTTGATGCTTATCTGTAAGGGCTCCTCCACTGTCTGGCAGTTAGCGTGAGCTTGGCCTTCTTTTTTATCTTTATACAGGCAGAGGTAGTGACCTCTCAGTACGCCGTACATCTGCTTCCACTGACGCATACCTCCTCCGACGCGCTGTGGAAAGAGAGAGTGATGCGGGTTTGTAACTTCACATAATTAAAATGAGACTTCGCGCAGTGAGGTTGGAGACAAGCGAGACACAAAAACAGGCAAATAAGACGCTGTTGTTACCGTCGATGTAAACAGAGCAGGTCACACGTGTGTTTTCCGTGTGTGAGTCACATGACATGCACGCACCTTGCTCTTCTCTGTGTGAAGCTGCTTGAAATGCAGAAAACCCTCTTTGGTGGCGTCATAGAAGACGTCTGATGAGGAATCCCTCCTGGATCCCGAATCCTCTGACGACCTGTCCGCAGCCTGAAACATGGCAGCAGAGGAATGGTTTAATAATTGAAGTGAAAGGATGTGCTGATGAATGGCACGGGCACCGAGAAACTCACCTTCCTCAAACCTTTCAGATCAGGTATCAGAGACCTCCTGAATAGAAATGAAAAATGGCACATTAGAAAAGCTGCATGTGTTCTTAGAAATGATCCTGGTGGTATTTTATAAAACAAACCCCTGACCTCAGGTCTCTACTGAACAGACCAAATACTGAAGGAGATAACATCAGCAGCATGGCCGCACTCACCCTCTGTTCTCCTCTCGGTAGTTGTCCAGGCCTTCATCGTATGACTTGGACCGTTCGGTTTTCGTACCAGAATCTGACTCAATAATTGTGAGACGGAGAGAATCTATTAAAAGAGGGTCAGGCATCAACAAGAAGCCGTCCTTAAACCGTTGCGTTACACTCAGCGGTCGAGCCTGAGTCGATAAAACACACCTTGGTCATGTGACAGCTGACGGTGAAGGAGCGGGGATGAGGAGGTGGGGCTGGGCGGGATGGTGGTGATGACAGGAGCTCCGGATATGACCACGGAGGCGGGGATCTGCGCGCTGTCCTGCTCGATGCTGGGACTGGACGGTTCGTCTGAGGGCAGAAATGTAGGAAGTGAGTTTCTGTAGCATCAGCTGCTTTTTATTGGATCTGTGGAAGCTAAACACATCTGCGTTAGCCCTCGACTCAGAAATCTTATCTCCTTTTATGTCCTCCTGGTTATAGTTAGAGAGTGATTTTTCTGCTTCAGCGTGCAGCTTTTACCTCGGTTGTTAAGCTATCAGCAGCATATTTACGTCTGAAACTGTCTGAAATCAACCCATCTGAAAGGATGAACGGGGGTCAGCAGTGCACAGAGGCGATGCGCAGTTGGAAAAATTAGATTTTTTTCATCTAATTTTTAATCATTTAATGTTTATTTAATCATTATTTCAGGATCATTTTTTTAAATAAAATCTTTTTAATAATTAAATGACCGGATCCGATACGGCCCATGCGTGCGACACACTGTTATGTTAGAGCTCAGCATTGGATTTTGTTGAATTATTATTGATTTGGATGATAAGCGTGACATTTTCAGTCGGTCCGTGTACAGTCAGCCGTCTGTCTCTTAGCATGCACAGGGGTGGGAGAGTAAAAGTGATTCACATAAATATCCTTTTTCTTTTTGTTTCAAGATTTTTATATTTTTTGTCTTCAAAAAATCTTTATTTTTTTCAAATAATATTTTTTTTTCTTTTTACTTGTCTTGTCCACCACTATACTATGGCAACAGATGCTGGGTCAGGATGATGAGTTGTGTTTCCTAAGTTTAAAACATACATTTTCAGCTGACTTAAAAACTGACTCACATGTGATGTGCATTTTTTTATTTCCTAGGAACAGTCTGTAGACATTGTCATCTTTTAACTTTTGCACATGATCTGGTGTTAAAAAAGCAAACTGAAAACCACTCAAATCTGCAATTTTAAAGAATCACGATTTAAATCGAATTGTTGCCCAAATAAATTGTCAAATAATCGAATCCAAAGCGCTGGTAATAGACCTCTAAGCTGTATGCGAACCATCAAGAAAGTCCCAAAAGGGAAAAGATAAATAAACAAATTACCTGCCAATGACCTGCTGGTGGATAGAGGAAGAGAAGTGAGCAGAATCGTAGAAGAGAACAAGTGCAGCCAAAGAGAGGCATGGAAGGAAAGGCGACACTGAAACTGTTCATCCTACCAAATGGCTGAAGTAGTTGACAGAAAAGTCAGTAATCTGGTAAACTTTGTCATGGGCCAGTGAATGCCAGAATGGGAAATATTTAATTAGTGAACAAGCTTATGTGACTTGCTGAAGTAGTTCTTCAGGTAGAAGCATCAAATAGAAAGTCATCATTTCATCGTTTTCTTTTTGCTATATCACCCAGCCAAATGTGAGCGTCTGAGACTACAGGATAATGTTACAGAGAAGTGAGCTGGGTGATAACCAGTTGTGTGGGAAAGCCCTGATTTACAGGTACATGTCACTGAAATATGCTATATGAATGTAATGACTGCTACCCAGTCTGCAAACAATCTGGACAAACCAGAAAATGTTTTGTGGGTAAATCAGACCAAAGTGAAACATTTAGGGCCACATGGCAGTTATGTTTGGAGACAAGCCAGCGCCGCCTCGTAACATCTGTGAAACAGTAGTTGTGTCAGTGTTTGTCACACTGCATTTGGGCAGCAGCAACTTGTCATTACTACGGGGAAATAGGGATGTAAACAATTAATCGATTTTCAATTAATCATTGATAATAAATTACTTGATTAAAATAAATTAATCGCATTTAATCGATTTGAGCCTGTAATTCCTCCCCAGCCCACATGAGGGTGCACAAGAGAAGCTGTCCTCTGACCATAGACATTATAATTTATTATCCATCCATCCATCCATTTTCTGAACCGCTTAATCCAAGTGGGTCGCGGGTGTGCTGGAGCCTATCCCAGCTGTCAAGGGGCGAGAGGCGGGGTACACCCTGGACAGGTCGCCA
>JAVQJG010074144.1:0-23306 GCA_036024015.1 Craterocephalus amniculus | reverse complement strand
CTGTGATTCTGTGTAGTGAAGTAATGCATGGTGACAAGCCTGGAGAGGTTAGCATGGAAACACCAGCAATTACCCACTGAAAGGCAGAGACCGTTTCTGTGCAGTAAAGAGTTCACACTATTCCCCCAGTTAATTTCCTCTTCTATTGCACTTCCGCAATGTTAAACAAATGAGTCCTTTTTCACCAAGATACACCTTTCAGTGACTCACACGATCAGCAGTGTCATTAAATCAATGTAGTCATTGCAGCAAGTAATGATAGGATCACTGTGTGCTTGGTTTATAGGATAACTGAAGGAAGTAACTGATGAGATGGTAACATAAAACTACACTTTTCCTCAGAATGTAATCATGACCCGAACAGTTAACCAGGAAGTAGGAAGCTGATTTAAAACACATTGCAGGCCATCGTTCTCAGCTTGTAAAAAAAACACAACAGTTTTTGGCTAATCAGCATTAACTGGCAGTCCCCCTCTGATTCATGATGATAATTTGGTTTGACGGATGACTGGTTTCACTTTGATTTTCATCTGATGGTCCTGCTGTTTCCCAGTGGTCTCTATGGATCCAAAGCATCCAACGTGTCGGCTTAGGAAGAAAATATAGTGCAGGAAATAAGGCTATAAATTTCATGGAAATAGCTGTCCAGCTGCTTCATTCGGACAGTGATGGATCATGCTTTGGGTTTGGGATGCAGTGGGTTGTGCAGGGATGGAAGGGTGAAGGCAAATATACAGCAAGAAATTCTGAAATGAAGTCATAGCTTAATTATTCACACAAACTAGAATGTTCACTTTTATTGTAGTTGATATATTTAAAGGATTACAATGTTAAAAACTGAAAACTTCTTTCCACTCATTCCTCGCAAACTCACACAGACTACAATATTTGTGTCTTAATTCAGCTGACAAAACATTTCATAGCAATACATAGCAAAATATTTTCACAGGGGTGATTTTAAAACTGGCATGGCTGTTTTTTTTGTTCTTTTTTACATAATACAGTTTGTAAAGGCAACATTTTGAGGAAAGTTAAATATATATTAGCTTGAGTAATGATGTCAACATAGGCTATATGTTGACTTTTCCAGCTTCAGTAGTAGTCTATAGTGCTGCTGAGTAGGGTTTAATCCAGGGATGCTCAGTTCATCAAGGGTTCAAATGAAATGGACTTCCCTAACATCAAGTGCTGCACAAGGCTTTTGATCATCCATTATCCTTAATCAGGTGTGTTGAAGCAGAGAAACACCTAAAACCTGCAGGATAGTGTCCCTTGAGGCCCAGAACTGGACATCTCTGATTCAAGCTCTGTCCAAAATGCATATCACAAAGTTTCATAACCTCAGAAACCTGTCCCAGATCAGCTCTGCAGCATCTGATCGGCACTTCCTGTCTCTAATATTCACATCCACATCACATCATGGGCAGGCTGCATGGACGTGAGAGTGAAGCCAGGTAGGGGTGCACAGATTTTCTGGCTGATCACTGATCTTTAAAAAGTATCAGCTGCCGATACCGATTTTTCTTTAGAATTGACTTGACAGCTTACATCTTCAATTTTGTTTTATTGGAAAAAAAAAATAAAAACAACAACCATACTACAATGCAAACAGTTTAACTGCACAAGATAGTTTTCAAAAAATATAAATGAAAAGCTTTGAGCATTGCAGTCCATATTACAAAAAGATCAGTTCCTTTATTCTAATTTTAATATTGTTAACACAAAACTGGCTCAACAGGTTAAATTTCCGACCCATTTTGAGCCTCTTCCTAAAAATTTTTTACATTTTTTGCAGGTAGTTATGATCAGTGGATAAGATCGGTTTCACATATATTGATCGGCCAATCACCGATCCCCCAAAATTAAGGAAATCGAGGCTGATACACTGGTACACCACTAAAGCCAGGTGTTGTACCGTCCCTTGTTATTTACTCTTCTTTTATCGTTTGATACTCAGCTATTTGTGGCTCTTTTCATCTGCACAATCCAGTGCAACACCGACATCGCCTCCTCCCTGCAGAGTCTTTTCCCCGTTTTTCAATGATATCACATGCACTGCTCACTGTTCCACGCGTGCTTATGATCAAAGAGCACTTTGTTCCCGTGTGTCAGGTGCGTGCGTGCGCCAGCTGATTTGCTATCACCCGAATGCCCGCACACGAGACATGTAGAGTCCGGGTGTATGGCCTGTGACTGAAGACAGAGGTGCGTGGGCCCTGGAGGCTGCAGACGAGTTCTCGCCCAGCTGTCAGGCGGCCTTTAAAGTGCTCTCTAGTTGCTCTTCAGGGTGCAGCCAGCCACGGCCACATCCTCATGTCAGCCGCCGCTACGTGACTGTGGCTGCCGGGTGCACCAAAGGCACACACAGTGACAGCGACACACACTGGATGATACAGAGGAAGAGGAGAGAAGAGAGGGAATGAAAGAATCAGGCAGAAAAGAAGACGTAGAGAGGTAAAAAGAGGATGGCAAGCAGGGGAGGAAAGACAGAGATCAGCATGAGTCATAATTCACATGTATTATTTCTCTGTCAGCTGGAGAATAAAGAAAACACAGAGTTGGTTGACATTCAGGCTTGATCATAAAGAAGTATCACGGTGCGGCTGGGAGGAAAGAATAGCTCTGAGTGTGCGTGTGTGCGTGCACTTGTGTGTGCGCAGATGAAAGGCTTAGAGCCGGAGTTGAGATGAGTGAGGGGTGAGGCTGTCAGAGAATGAAAAGGATAATTTAGATCTGTTTCCTCTCTCTTCTTCCAGCGCCTAATGAGCCCTAAGCAGTGCAGAGTCCCCGCGAGCACTGCCACCACGGTAAAGATGAAACAGGTAGCGAGCGAGGAGGGGCAGATACAGAGGCACAGAGATGAGAAGAGGAGGTACAGGAGCGCAGAGGATGCATGGGGGGAAGAGGGCAGGCAGGCAGGCTGAGGGAGGGTGTGCGGAGAGATAAGGAGAGAGGGGGGAGGCCGTGGCGGGCTCGGCTTCAAAGGCGTCCGACGATGGAGGAGCCATGAAGTCTGTGGCTGCTCGGTGTGCTGGACTTGTGGAGTAGGCTGCTTTTTCAGGTCACACTCTGTTCTTGGCTTATCTAGTCCAGCCACAGACAGTTTTTCCAGGAAAGCAGAGAAAATCAGACTCAGACGAGGCTCGCTTGGCCCAGTTTCTTCTCCTCTCTTTGACCAGAAGCGTGTTTCGGCCCCTCCATCACACAGGCTGGGCGGAAAGAATAGACTTGCAAATACAGAGCCTGTGTTAAGCAAGCCTGCGTGTGAGCAGCGGCCCATTGTAAAGCCTGGAATGCTTGCTGTGCGTTTAGCACCTTGTGGGTGATGTGTGGTCCAGAAGGCTGTCTTTTTTTTTTTTTTTCTCCGTCATTGTCCTCTGTGGAGTGGCATTTTCATCTCTGTAATTGGGCAGAAGCGAGCGCTCGGCAGGCAGACTGAGGACACATGCATAGATGTGACACATGCCTCACTGCCTGAGGGATTGGAAGTGAAAAACAAACTGTGCACTCACCAGGTGATATGACACAGGCGCACAGCATACACACCTATACGCACTCACGCACACATAACCCGTCTTCCCAGGCAAATGAAAGTCTCCACTTTAGCCCAGTGTTTGCGTACAGTTGATTAATAGCTCATCAGGCTGTTTGTAAATATTTGCTTGCAGCTTGGTGATGTTGCGTGGCATCCTTTATGCCAGCATTACTCGTGTATTTGTGTTTGTTCAGCCAATCAATCCCGCGCATTGATTTCCACGCGCTCCGATTAGCGCTCTAACAGTCTCATGCCGAAGGCGTGCGTGTCTGCTTTAAACCCGGCTTCCTACAAGCGCAGCCAAATATCCAAACCTGTTCACCGTCAGAACATCAGTACCACGCTATGCTTACATCTGTTACTCTCAAAGATACATAAGAGTCTGTCTGCTCTGAATAATTTGCACTCTCTCTCGTCTGCTCCTGCTTCCTCCCCTTCTGACAGGCCTGCGGCTCGCGGAGCAGCTGGCTCGGCGCGAGGACGAGGCGAAGATCCGCCATCGTCTGGGGCTTTCTCTGTGGGCCAGTGGGAATCTGGAGGAGGCCCAACATCAGGTAAAGCATCTCCCGCCCTTTCCACTTCTTGCCTTGGAGTCACCTTCACTCACTTCTCTTCTCTTTTTATCTCCTCTCCTCGATCTGGACTCCTTCCAGCGAATCTGCCCCCTTCGTAGTTAAAACTGACCTCCAATAAGCCCACATCTGTTGGCAAAGAGATTGGTGGAGCTTACAAATGAGAGGTGGAGGTAGATGTCCAAACACATAAAAGGGTGGGAAATAAGCTTTCAGTAATAACCTTATGGTGAGAAGAAGAGCCCAGAGGAGTGAAAACAACAGGGGAGGAATAAAGAGAGTGGTGGTTCTAGCGCTTGAACGCAGCTGCCGGAGAGTCTATAGAGCCGGTAAATGCTGTCATCTCAGCAGACAGACGACAGATGAGTTCAGATATTTCTTTTTCATATCAGTACATGGTCTCAGGAGCCCCAAACCTCCTCTGTACGCACATATCCACTCCTTTTCAGCCCGCTGCCCACCTGGCAACCATGGAATATCCCTCTAACATCTCTCTTTGCAGTCTGTCCATACACTACCGCTCAAGATGATATTTTTTTTTCCTTTTCTTGGCTTGCGTATATCCACACGAAAGTCTTGACAGTCAGCCAGCAGCAGTGGCTGTCACGTGTCTCTGTAGGGATGTTTGTCAGCTGCCTTCGTTTTTAAAAAAATCTAGTGCAAAACATTTCTTATGATGCACGCGCACGACTTCCATCGACGTGACCTAGATAGCTTTTTGTTTTTTTTCCGTCCCGCATCATACTTTTTCAAAAAAGTTACTTTGTCTGTTTGCAATTATCTGTAACAAGAGCTGGGAAAGAAAGATTGGACCAAGGTGGCGACTGCAGCCGAGCCGGAGCGCTCGTGAGTCATATTGAGGAATTTGTGTTCAATTAAAGCAAAATATTATTCTAACAAGGCGATGCAACATATTTTCCACTGCACGCCTGCTTCCCAGTTTAGTGCTGGACCCTCAGACCTCAGACGGTCTGTGTTAACATTATGTTGTCCTTGCTGCAACCGACTGCCATTCAGGTCTTTGCCTTCTATTTTCAATCGGTTTTTGACTGTCAGCTCGCAGCCCTCAGGGTGACTTGGTAGTGGGAAAGGACACTTTTGTCCTCAGAGTATAGATCAAATGGTTATTCATGAGCTGGCCTGTCGGTACAAATAACCTTGGTAAATACCCTGACCCACTTCATACTGCAAATGTAAAGGCTGGGATTTAAATTTCTAAAGCAGCAGTAGGTGCAGAACAGGAGTGCTTGACCTGATGTTCCTCATTCTCTATATATTTAAATTTAATTGTATTTTACAACCCTGGCCGTGATCCTGGCGCTCGGCATGAGTCACTGATTGACGCGTCCTGATTCTAATCAGCTATTTTAGCATTGCTGCTCCCTCCGAGAGGCACTCGCATTCATATCTCAGCAAGCACCAATCAATAAATCTGTGCTTCCTTAAATATCAGTGGCCTACTGTAGACTAAGCCCCTGCATCTGATAGCATCAGGCACAGATGATGAGACTTCCCCCCCGAGAGGTTATTTATAAAAAATAAAAATCTTTAAAGGTGCACTTTGGGACAATATCGACAGGTGAGGTAAAAACCACATTAGAGTCTGTAAAACAAGAGGATGCTGTCCAAATACTCAGAGTCGTGCAGATTTTACTCACACCACAGCCAATTAAGTCACCGTGGACACGGCACATTTGGGATTGTTTTCCTTTTCTGTGTGCCAGGAAGGGTCAGGCTGCAGGAAAGGCGGCGTGAGAAATTAGTTTCATTGGTAAAGGGATGTCTGCAATCCTAGCAGATTGAACCGGCACTGCAGCAATCAGCCCAGAGTCCTATCAGCTAAAATCAGCCCGAGACCAGCAGCTCCGTCTCACACTAATGCTGCAGAACTCACAAGATTTTGGGTGATCTCCCCCCTCTGCCTCGCTCCCTCACTAAAGGACACACTTTCCTGCATGACCTTGGCATATAGCAAACCAGCTTCAGTGTATCCTGTATACTGGTGCTCACAAGAATTGTGCACAGTCTTTCATCTATCAAAGCCACAGTGCCGACACGATCCATTTAATCCTTACCAGTAACCTTTTGTCGACTGCAGCTCTTTGTCTTGTACCAACTATGGTCAAGCAGCGAGTGGTTTACCCTCACTGCTGGCCCCAGACTCCTTGTGAGTGGCGCTGTAGCTCCCAGTCATCCCACATGGCAGCTATAGGTGCAGAAAATAGGAAATCAATAAAGACTCGCATGAATCAGCATTTCTGGTCAGCTTTGCTTGGCCAGTAGTCTGCTGCCCCACCGCTCCATTGTGCTCCTCATTCCCTCAAACTAATGTCTGCCACTGACAAAAAAGATCATAAAATGAATTCTCAGTTTTTCCCCATGAGGCGCTTTGTTTTTTTCAAGATGTACAACTATTTTTTCTTTTCTCTTTTTAAAAAACCTAATCCGGGTCCAGGTGACAGGATCTGTGCATGGCCATTCACCAAACTACTATGCACTGCTTTCCCTGGTGGGGTGGGAAGCAAAAATAAAAGCGTGTCTGATAAGTGACGACCTGGGAGGTGGGATGCTACCATCTAGTGGTCAAAATCTCACTTGGAAGGCCTGATCACACACACAAACCGACTGACAGACAGGTTTAAGCAGAATGTCATTCAGCTCGTATCCCTGCTGCGTACACTTGTAGCTTGCTGTTTCAGTTTGCATTAAACCCCTTAGCGGTGGCAGTGTTTTTAATCTTTTTAGGCACCTAGCTCCTCCTTCCTGCCTCAACGATAAGACCATAGTCCTGTCATAACTTCTCTTTTTTAATGTCTGGTAATATTGTCACTGCTGTTCACCCTCAGCTCTACCGGGCATCAGCTTTGTTTGAGACCATCCGCCATGAAGCCCAGCACAGCACCGATTACAAACTGTCTCTGTTTGACCTGCAAACCTCCTGCTACCAGGCTCTCCAGAGGGTCCTCGTCAGCCTTGGTGAGCCAACAATGATTTCTCCTAGACTCATGTCATCATTTTGTTAGATTTCGATTTATTTTTTACTCTGGCCTCCATATGCACCCATCAGATTTGCTTTTAGACTTTCAGCGCTGACTTTCTAACCACCACAGGTCACCATGACGAGGCACTGGCGGTGGCAGAGCGGGGTCGCACGCGAGCCTTTGCTGATCTCTTGGTGGAGAGGCAGACGGGCCAGCAGGACTCGGATCCCTACACGCCAGTAACAGTGGAGCACATTTTGGACACGGTCAACAGCCAGAGGGCTTTGGTGCTTTATTTCTCTATGGCTGCAGGCTACCTGTACAGCTGGCTGCTGGCTCCAGGAGCAGGTAACGCTTGGACTTCACACATGCTGAAACGCCACCATTAATATAATTTCCCGTGTCATCATGAGGATTTCTTTTAAAGGAGCTATACCTGATATTATTTTAATCTTTCTAAGAAAAATGGTTTCTACACAATGTATTATGTGGTAAAAGGGGGAAGTTGGACTTGTGCTTTTTAAGTCCATAAAAATGAATGACTCATTGACTGCCCATTTGAGTCCTGGACATTTTAGTTAGCAATAGCGGCTAATGTTTAGCTTTGGCGTGACGCTCTTTCTCTGCCGATGGGGTTACCTTCCGTAACTTCCGGATTCCCTAGGGGAACGCTCTTATTGGCTGATCGGAATCCAGGAGTTATGGAAGTTAACCCCATTGGCAGAAAGAGTGTCACGCCAAAGCTAAAAATTAGCCGCTTTCGCTAACTAAAATAGCCTGAACTACATATGCACAATCAATAGCTGTGTTTGAAATCACCCCCTTTCACGGATGTAGTGCATTATATCTGGTGTTCCCCCATTGTTGTTCGAATTCTCCGTGGTCAGTTTCATCCACTACATAGTACAGTACGCTTTAAAATACCCAAAATGCACTGCGAAATTGAGTGAACAAGCAATGTACACTTCATCGTACTCCCGTATACCACAATATAATGCGGACGTGTTTTGGAGGAGACGAAGAAGAAGAGACATATCAGCTAGCATATTTGCTAATGATGTTTGCCAGTTATTTATCAGTTCACGCCAGTGAATCAACAGTGCCTTAAACGCCTTTGACTTTGCCTCCGTCTGTATCTCAGTAGCCATAGTTGGGCAAACAGCATTCAAACAATTACGGGTAATAGTTTTGAACAAACAATCGTTTTCAACAGAAGCAAAAGGGTAGCTTACAAGCTAAATTAGCAGCCACTTAGTAGCCTGTAGTCCGTACACGAAACCCACGAGCTGTTACAGCTCATGAAGTGGATACAAAACAGTAACGGACAAAGCGAAACATTCACCACATTGATATTTTAACAATTTATTGATAAAAAAACACAGCCACCTCGGATAATCATATTATTTAATGGTCCCGTCCGTGATCATTTGTTTACATGGCGCTCGGCGCGTCCTTTTATGTCATAAGAGTGTCTGGCGCATCTGCTGACGTAGACATGTTCAGAAAATACCGGTGTAGTGTTTGAAATCTCCTTTCATCATTCCCGATATAGTGCACTGAATCTTATACAAGATGTAGGGGATTGGGAGTCGGTGAATGAGTTGACGATTTCGAACACAGCTAATAATTCATTTTTATGGACTTCCCCCTTTTACCACATAATATACAGTGTAGAAACCATTTTTCTTAGAAAGGTTAAAATAATATCAGGTATAGCTCCTTTAAATGGAACAAATTGATGTGAAACTTAAATTCGTCCTGATTAGCATTCAACAAAAAAGGGCACATATGTTCGACTTTTTAATTCAAAGTCGGTGGTCGGTTTTCAGCTGCCGGGGGGAAGGAAGTCCAGCTTTGACACCAAGTGGCAGTGCCACCTGCCACTCCACAGCTAAGATCTGCCCCCTGCCTTGCTTTTCACCCCTGAAATCACATGCCAGCGAACCATGCTAATTAATAGTGACATAGAGCAAGACACAGCCAAACAACACGGGGAACATCTTCCCACGTATCGGCAGGGAAAAGCTTTGCTGCTGCACTCAGTCAGAAATATAATCTCTCTTTTTCAGTTCAGTCTTTTGTTTCCGCCTCTGACATTTCTTTGCTTTTTTGTTGTATTGTGACACGGCTTACCATTGGCAAAACAACTATATTTCTTCATTTCTGCATCTTTTGATGCAGCCCACAAGCTTCAGCTCACTGAATGACTGGTGAAATTCCATTTTCACAAAGAGGAAAGACAAAGCTGTGACTATAATACATGTCACATGACTCCCATTGTTGCCATGCTGTTAACTGTACTTCAGCTACCTTTTGCCCACTGCTATAAAGAGAGGAAATGAGAGGCATGACTTGTGCCCCCATGCTGGAGGGCCTCAACATTTGATCAAAAGCAGCTCCCAGGCAACCAGATGAACTCGACCTCCAGCATTAGTCTCACAAGCAGGAAGAAGACAGCAGGGACAACAGTATAGATCATCAAAGCATTGAGTATCGCCTCAGGCTAAGAGAGAGTAGCTTGCTCACTAATCGCATGTCTGTCGCTTCCTGGCATTCCTTGGCATCCAGCTGGTGTTCAAGCATGGCCAGCTCTAGAGTGCAGCCAATCAAAAAGACGACGTAAACCATGATTGCATTTTTTGGGTGGATTCTGCAGCATTCAGACCTGAGTGTACAGCTGTAAGCAAGTGGTGCTCATATATGATCCGTTCAGCTGCATCTGATATGAAACTTGCATAGGAGGAAATGGAATTGTGCAGTGACACACCCACAAACATACACATGCAGTCTGTACTCCTGCAACCAGACTCCTCTGGCAGGCAGCAGATGGCACAGGCAGCCTATTCTTATCTTTCATTGAATATTGTTAGTTCCATTCATTTTGCCCACAGAAGCACGGCAATGCGTAGCCATCCCCACAGCTCTCTGCCGAAATGATCCAATATTCCCCCTGCTGTGTGAAAGTAATAGAAATATATTAAGCAAAGATGTTTGGAAATGGTTGCATTTATTTTCTGTTATTAAACTTCCACTTTATAAACACTTGAAAGCAGCCAGTCATGTTTGCCTTTTCTATCGCCGCAGGCATCCTGAAGTTTCACGAGGTGTACCTGGGCGAGGGGGTCTCAGAGGGAGGGTCAGACTTCCAGGAGGGAGGTGGCGGTGGGGTGATCAGCGGCTCGTCGCTGGAGCAGCACATTGCCAGTGCCCGGGAAGCTCTGGGAGTGGAGTCTTACTACAGCAGGTGAAATATGTACATTGTATTATTATGTATGTAAAAATTATTAACCTGCCAGAGAACCACAAGGCCACAGGGACTGCTGAGGTTTTTAAAAGAGACTCGAGACTTTTTAGCTCAGCTTAAACATAAAAATGATTCTATCTATTTACAGTACATATTTTGTTGATTTAGTCTATTTTTTTCGGTTCTTACTTATTTATGTTCATTTTTATTGTACCTTTTTGTTGTTATTGTTTTAGGTTTATTTCTTATCTTGTCTTATCTTCTTACCTGATCTGAGAACGTCCTGAAACTAAAACCAGCAACGGTCACAACCCGCGGCGGCAAACATAAACATAAATTTAGGCTATTATTTTTTTCCCCTTTTGTTTACACAGCTACAACTTAATGCAAGAATTTAAAAAAAAGAAAATAAAATCTGGATAGTTTTAGAAAAAGTCAGGGACCAGTAAGCCTCTGAATTTCATCGGTTTCTGAATGTGCAAATTTAAATTATTTAAAGACCTATACACTTTTTTTCATGTTTATGTGCTAAAACTGACTAGACTAAAACATTTTTAGTTTCATTCCACTAAAACGGGACTAAATTTGAAACTTAGTGAAATTACTAAATATGACAAAGATGAATATGTATTTTTATCAAAATGACTGAGACTGAAACTTAAATGGCTGCCAAAAACAACACTGGTTAATTACGTTTTTGTTATCGAGATAAACTGCTAAATATATTGTGATATTGATTTGAGGCTATATTGCCCAGCCCTATTTTTGTTAAATGTGCTTTATAAATAACGTGGGATTTGATGATTCGGTGTATGTTCAGTCTTATTCTCAATAGATCATTTAATAGATCAAGAAATAATGTTTGTGCATAATTTGTATTGATAGGAACTCAATGAACAAAGAGCAGACCTCATAGACTGAAGTGCTCTTTATGAAGTCTTTGCTAAGAAGCCATCAGGTGGAAGGGAAGAAACAATATGCTTTACCATCTAAGCTGTGGACCAAACCAAACTGAGGAGTTATTTTATGATGCATCTGTGTGTAAAGAGCATCATTCTGCCCCATTGCACAGTGGGATGACAGGCCTCCACCACCTACCGAAAGCAGTCCACTCTCTTCTTAGTGAAAATAAATGAGACGGAATAATAGCTCCTTGCCTCGCTTGAGACGTTGAATCCACCTGACAAACAGAGGCCCTGAAGTAGAGGGAAAGAGAAAGAGCTTTGCTGACAGTATCAGAAAAAAAAGAAGGAGAAGGTTGAGGAGCAGGGATAAAATCGATGGACTGTCAAAGAACCGGAGGCTGGCGAATAAAGACTTAGCAGACAACAGGGGATGAGGCTAGAGGAAAGATTTAGCGAGAAGTTAAAATCCGCCCTCTGACATAAGTGGTTCGGCACTGCTTTTGACGTTTTGTCTAGTTGGCGTTTGATCCATAGTGCCCAGCTGGTCCGCCCAGCGCCAGTCTCCGCCGCCCTGGCAGCTCGACCCTCCTGCCCCATTACCAGCTCATTTACTACTCCAATGGGAAGTTGCATACACACCACTGCGCCTGGATGGGCACAATATGGCACCACTTACCAGCCCATTCACTGTCTGGAGTGCACACAAAGGGAGGCAGCACACTGAAATGAGTGGAGACTAAATGAATGGGATGGAGAAAAATGGGGAGAGCACGTTGCCATAAAAGAGAGGATGATAAAGGAACTGGAAAGAGCTGCGTTTGACCATAAATCAAGGTGTTGATGAAGAAACCCTTTAATCCGTTTGATTGCACTGTATTCCTCAAACAATATGTCTCCCATAGCTACACTGACGTATGCTCTACATCTAAAGAGAACCTACCTTAAATTAGCCTGAAATTGTAAGGATTTTGCATGGTTTCTGGGTTGTCACAGGATGATCAGAGATGCTGAAGCGAGAGTACTCACTCTGCAGCTCATAGAACAAAAAGCTGACACGGTTGTGCCTGAGAAAGGGTTCAGACACGAAGGCAGAGATGTAGGAGAGTGGCGGAGAGTAGATGTGCAGTGGGGGCGGTCGACTCCCCCTGGACTAGATCAGTATTACCAGCATTATAATGAAAGGATTTAACTATGCTTATCATCAGGGTCTGGGCTCAAGCCTGGGAAATTAGGCCAAGTGCACGGGATGAATAGTGTGTATTTATGGCAGATCTTGAGAGCGTGGAGTTGATTTATCTGCAGAGAAACAATGTTAGTCTCGGAATTGTCCGCTGTGCTCAAGTGTCCCCTTTGTTGCCAGCATTTTCTGTGACTGCAGATGCCTCTAACTCCGTCTCTTTCTGTGCCTGTCAGAGGGTGTTCAAGCAGTGAGACGGAGAGCGAGGCGGGAGATTTGTTGGACCAGCAATTTGAGGAGCTCAACAACAAGCTTAACTCAGTCACCGATCCAACAGGCTTCCTGCGAATGGTGTCAAGAAATAACCTGTTCAACAGGTAGGGGGGATTGTTTCACATCACCTGAATCTTCCCACGTTCATGATGAGAGACCGTCTTAATCACTAAATGCTACTTAGCCACACATTTTTCCTTGGAAAAAAAGGGAGATAAAAAATATCTGCTGGAGTAAGGAGATTGGTGGGTATTGTGGCTCATCTGTGAAAGGACTCTTTCCTTCATTGTTTCGCCAGCACAGAGGCAGCATGTGAATCCTCCTTATTAAATAGAATGAGTAGAGCCAAGCTGCTAAAGCCCTTATCAACCCTCTTCTCTGATGGAGCTCTCTGTGTGCGGATGTGTTCATGTGTGCGTACACGCTGGTGTGTGTGGATTTCTTTTTGCCAGGCACTTACACCAATGTTTGCTTTGTCTGTGTTTGTTGTGCAGATTCATGAGATTTTTGTGAGACTGTCAGCAGCCTGTACTGAGTGTTATTTATTGAGTCTGGGCAAAGTATTGATGTACGTGGCGATGATTTGTAATGTGTACCAATAGAAAATGGGCATGTGTGTGCACGCATGTGTGTCTGGGTCATATTTCCCTGTCCTCGTCCACAGTTGAGCTGCTCTTTGATGAGAGGGTAATTCCAGCTTTAATTGAGTCTCTGTGCTCATTAAGCCCCTTTAATGGTCTGCCGGTAATAATCCGCTCATTCTTTTGGGCCTCGAAAAACTCTGAATTTAAAGCTGCACATGCTTAGGAGCCCATCGTCTGTCACAATTCTGAAGCCAGAGAAAATGAAGAAAACTTCATTGTCATTTCACAAGCTACATTTTGAGGTTTGGTGTCAGACGATAAGCAGTATGTGCTTTTCAGGGACTTTATTCAACTTCAGTCTCTGCTTACGTTTCTAACTTAACGTGTTAGGTTTTAGTATCAGTACTCATTACAATAAGACTGTAGCTTTGCCACATTTACTTAGAATTGAAAGGATAATAGTAAAAAAAAATACTTAAATTAAATAACATTTAAAGCAGAATGGGTTCAGGACCAGTAGAGTCACCATTAAAAAAGCAATCTGTCAGCTGTTACATTACTAATCTTCAGAGGAGCTCAGAAGGATTACTATGGGAAGGTAACGATGAAAGTCTGTTTAATCCTATCAGTGTGCGACTCACTCATCACATAATGAGATTGTTTGATGATCTTGATGGAATGGTGAGTAAAGAAGCGGTAAACAGATAAAACAAATAAGTGTTAAAGTTTAGCTAAAGAATTTTATTTCCCTTTGGCAGGATGTAAAGAGGTTGACTTGCTGGCCATTGTTTAGCTCTCAGATCACACTTTAGGACCCGTCTCTCAGTGACCGAACGAGTCAACTACTGAATGCAGTAGAGTTGTTCCGATACCTGTATCGGTATCGGAAATGCCTCTGATACGGCCTAAAATTCTGGTATCGGTATCGGCGAGTACTGGAGTTCAGGTAGCGTTGAGTACTGGAGTTCAGGGTGCAATTCAATACCACATAATTTATGAAAATAAGTAGGCCTATCTATTTACTGATTAGCTCTATTAGCTCTGACACAGTTCTTATTTATTGTTCTTAAAACAGTTTCACTGTGCAGCCGTCTTCCTTTGATCAGCTACTGCTTGTCCAAAATGCTGCCGCTCCTCAGCTATCAACTGGACTAACAAATAAACAAATGTGCATTACTTTTGTCTTGGCTTCACTTCATTGGCTCCTTGTTCGTTTTAGAGTTGATTTTAAAATTATTTTATTTGTTCTTAAGTGTCTCCACTCTATTTTTCAGATCTCTTTCAGCCCTACATTCCCTCAGGTCAGCAGACCGATCATTTGATCCATCCCCCCTACCAAGAGGAAACTACAGGTGACTGAGCTTTCTCTGTAGCTACACGCAAACTGCAGAACCAACTACAATAGCACATTTAGTGCTTTTCACTTGCCAGTTTTAAATCATCTCTTTAAAAACACATGTTTCTAACTGGCTTTTAATTCAGCTTGAGATGTAGCAATTTCGTCTTATTACTTATGTTTGCTTTTATTACATGTCCAGTTATCTTATTGTCTTCATGCTTGTGTAAAGCACTTTGGAGAACTATGTTGTTTTAAAGTGCCTGTATAAATAAAGTGGAGTTAGAGTTCTGTTTTCATATTCAGTCATTTGCAGATTTCACACATTTATTTAGTTTTCAACCCTCATATGAAATGCATGAGATGACCTGAATGTAACCTGAAAAAGTAACTTGAGGCTGACAAATTCAGAATGGAAATTTTGCAGTGAGTAGTCACTTGATTAGTAACTAGCAAGCTAAAACACAGAAAACTCAAGAAATAACTGGTGTGTCAGTAAGGTTTGTGTAAGTCACAACGTGGCTGTCCAGCTGCTCCAGATCCAGACAGAAAGAAAAGTCACCGTCAAAATAGAATCTCTGGGCTTGGTGGGAGTCTGTGTTTGAGTCTGTCTTTGCTTTGGAAAGGTGAGATGAAAAAAGTACAAATATTACACAGAAAAAGCTAACTAAGGAAAAGGAGAACTTCAGAAGTACCTAAAAGCTGCTAGAGGGAAGATGGCATAAGCAAAGTCAAAGTTGAGCCAGCCTGGAGATGCAAGGCTCCATGAACGAGGAACGAGGCTCCATGAGGAATGCTATTGGTTCTTTGGTAACGAGTAAAATGTGCACAGAGCCACAGTAGCTCTGTGATATTCTGTGATCAGTTATGTGCACTGACTGTATAATAGATGGAAGGCCCCTCCCATAGGTTTCTGAAGAGCTGAACTAAAGCTTGTTGGCCGGTTCCCACTATCGCCATATTGGTAGCGTCATGCCAGTGAAGTATGACATATTCAGAGATTCGATAACATCTAAACAGATGAGTTGTAAAAAATAATGAATAAATCACTCCCCCACAGTTTTCACAAAGGTTAACTTGAGTTATTAAACCAAAATGTTTTTTATTAATTGTGCCAGACTGTAAACATGTTTATTTCTGCTGTGAAGTTGACATTGGACTGTACAGGGATTGTCTCCCTTTGGGAGCCGGTCCTAGTGGAAGGGCTGAAATGCACATTTCCCCGCTGGAGGTTGCTGCTTAGTTAGGTGCTGATTTTAAGCAAACCATGTTTAATTTTGGCAGGTCCCCTTTACACCAGCTTTAGTTTCAGTATCTAATATATTGGGGCTTGTGCTTACATGTTAACTGAAAAACTGGTCTGGTTTTGTAGGAGTCTTAACTTTCTGTTTAAGAAAGTGTGCTAAACAATTCTAAAGATTCCAAGTATGAGCCTACAATACAATTCTCAAGAGTACTCTGAATATCTGTTGTTACATACTGTCATGCTGATTATATAAAGAGCTCTAAAGCTGACAAAATCGACAAAGAAGCCAACCAAATAACAATGTGGAATGAATCAGCTGACAATCATAAGTCAAAAATTCAGAGCAAGTTTAACCTCAGGGTGAGTGTGTGTATATGTGTGTATGTGCATGTGTGTATGCATGTGTATGAGAAAAAAGATGCACTCTTTTCCCAGCACTCCCATTAGAGAAATCCTATGACTCTCACGATTGCATTGTTTGAAAGTCTGTTTGGCTGATTGACTTTTTAACTACTTTTTAGTAGCTAATCCAGATTGACATCTATCTTCTATAGATACAGTAGTTAAAAAAAGAGGCATGGCAGTGTTAAATGGTTATAGAAATAATAGAAATTACTATTATCATATAAATAATGAATACTTTATGAGTCAAACTTTTGTTTGACTCATTTGCTTCAGCTGTAAAAATGGGACTGTACTTAAAACTGTTTAGTTTGTAGACATTTTGAAAATTAATTATACTTATCAAAGTGTAGGGCTCGTTTGTTTTTTGTTTGTTTGTTAGATAATTAAAAATCTCCCAATCCGGTTGGGAATGAGGAACAACTGGGTGGATGATGAGGCGAGAGTCAGCCGAAATACCCGGTGTTTTTGCGGCAGCTGCTAGCTGATGCTCACCCAGAAAGATAGCAATTGCTACAAATAGCTGCGCTTTCTGTCTGCAGCTGTACTGGTACTCGAAATAAATGATGTAAAATGCTACAACGGATACCCTGCATAACGGCAGTTTGCCTCCATCCAGATGTTTTGTGGGCTACTTCAGTTAGTCTCCAAGGTTTGGAGAGTTCTTCTGGCCGACCAGATCAGAACTAAGACACCATTTGGCAAGTGCAAACATAAAACACTGCTCACAATGATAATACATATATCGTGGATGAAATAGAAAAATAGAGCAACTATGTGAAAAAACCACAGTGAAAATAGCCGTCATTATTTTTTTACCGTTTGACCACACACTCAACAGTATAATGGCCAGTTTGGCTGAACATGTAGGACCAGAGCAATGGGAGTCCCATCTGCCATGGAAGGCTATTAGTCACGTTATTTTCACAGGAAATGCATGGGAAAAAAATTGACCCACCTCTATGTTTTCTCTCACATAAATTATTTGCAAAGTGTCATGCTTAGTGGCAAAACACAAAAATTTGGGGATCAAACATATCCAACAGCTTTTCTGAAAAATGACAACTGTAGACACATGACACATGCACTCCCATCAAAATACTAATGTATTTGGTAGATATGGGATGTTCTGTTTCTGTTAGTGATGGCATGAAATTAGATTCTGTAAGTGTTTATATATTTCCCAAAGACAGAAGTGGATTTAGTTTATTTGTCAGCATCTTTGGGTAATATAGAAACAACTACAGAATCTAATTTCATGCCATTACTAACAGAAACATCCCATATCTACCATTTTAGCAACCAGGAGAAAACCCACCAACTTGCTTCTGCATCAAACCTCTGCTAGCTTCTCCTACAACCTGTTAAAGCCAAAACCAGCATGTAGTAAGGGATTGTTGGTGCTGGTTGGTCAAAATAGTCCACATAGACCATGCATTCAGGTGGAGGTGTATGAAGGTATTTATGTGCCTATAAAGATCGTGTTCTGTTCTGCCGATTCAAAGAAGAAATTCGTCAGCCATTATGCAGATATGACTCATTTTGCTTATGATATGGCTTGTAACACAATAAAATAAATCAGATGAACAAGTTAAAGTGGTTTTTAGTGAAAGGGGACTTTATCTCATGGCCAGGGTCACCAACATGAAAAAATCTAGAGCATTCTCTGAAGGCAAACTATACCTCATCTTTGATGTCCTCTAGCTGCTGTGCTGTGAAGATCTCCATTGCTCCCATTAACCTCATCATCAGCTCATCCACTGTTGTATTACCTAAGGAAAGCAAAACAAAATAGTGAATACAAAACTACAGTGCAAAAGAAGACGGTTTATATTAAACATTAATGGAAAAAAAAGTAAAAATTACCTTGAATAACATTTAGAACTTCATTGGATGTGCGTTTTCCCATAACTATAAGGAGCAGGGGGAACTGGTCTGTCTTGTATGTCCGTATAGTTTGTGTCACCACACTACCAAAGTGCCTTGTGCACATGGTGAGTAGTCTGGAAGACAAAGATACAAATCTGATTAGCCTTTATTTCCCTCCAATCTTTTTTTGATACTCTTGAGTTTTTTGTTTTCCTCTTATAATTTGACATATTGTCAGAGTCTGTAATTTAAAGTGCATACAACCCTTAAAGCAGACACGTGCTCATATATAAGCATGAGCTACTTACGGGGCTGAACATACATTCTCACAAAAGAAAAAGGAAATATCTCACTTTTTCAGACTGCAGCGGAGGAAAAAAACATATCCAACTCATGGCATTAAGGACTTTAAAACCAATTCTGGATTTTTTCTATTCCATCAGAGTGACATGCTATCTCAGTTGGAATCGTAAATGAATTAGTATTCGTCACCAGACGCCTAGAATTGATAGGGCAAGAGAGGATTTCTTATTCCATTACAAAGACAGAACTTTTTAAATTAACATTTCAGAGAGGGAAAAGGGTAGCAGGCAGCCGGGGCCCCAGCAAGCTCCCTGTAAATGTCATAATATTAATGAATTGCTATAGACTGAATGCAAATATAGATTAGCTTTTCCTTCTGCCTTTTAATATGATCTACTTTAATAACAGGGTGGTAAAGTAGAGAAATAATGGAATGGATAGAGGGACAGTGGGTCAGATAAAGAAGATGGATAGAGGGAAGCTGCCTGAGAGGTGGTGTAACTCATTAAAAAAAATGGAGTCAAAGCTATGGGAACCACTTGCAGAACTTTCAAACTGTGAAATTGAATACCAGCACCACAGAGCCAGCTGTGGTAGCAATAATCACATAGTGCAAACAAAAAATGTATGTTACAGTACAGAGAATATTGGTTTGGATTGTCATTCAGACCAAACCTTCCTAGATGATGAACTCTGAGTGACCCTTAAAGAAGTTGGGTACCCTTAATCTTATAGATCATTTTGATCTGACATTTGTCCCTGTTCAGTCCTGGACCCAGCCAGACCATAAGAATAGCCCAGGGGGAAACTCTAACCTGTAATGAAAGGCCACAGAACAAAGGACACTAACTTGAAGGGTAACCTAATCTTAAATCTCCAATAAAGCTAAGCCAACCTCCTTTGGTTTCTATCTCAAACCTAGAAAGTCAGTTCATCACAGTGGAAATCATTATCACAACATGAAAACTGTGCAATCCGGAAACAGTGTATCTGTTAAACCAGGATATTAAGCACTTCTGAATTCATCAAAAGAACGTGTATAGACACAACTCCAAGAACAGGAGGAAGCCAAGCTGCTCCAGAAACTGAGGTAAACAGCAGGGGAAACTAAATGTAGAAAAAACACCTGCATGGATCAAGCCTCTTGCGTGTTTTTGGCTCTGCTTTAGTAGTTCAACGGGCAATGTGATTGACAGCTTCTAATTTGTCACCCATCCCAACCCCATTTCTGAGCGCTGATCCATACAACTAAAATAGCAAATGTTTCCCTGGCGTGTCAGTTTGCATTTCTTCATACCTCAGTAGGGCATTAAGATATGAGTTGACTTGTAAGACCTGACACTTGCTTCAATGAGCAGCTGATAAATCAGGCTTGTACAGTAGCACTGCAGGGAATAATTTTGCCTGCCACCTGTACAAGACAAGTATGGGAACCGGATGCTCCGATAACTCACTGTGTCATACACACTTTGTTTCAGAGTGAACATGGGCATGTTTTGATTTGAAAGTGACATTTTGTTCCCCCGCAAAACCAGTTATGTTTTCAGGTTGGATTATGTGAAGAGGAGAAGTCAAGCATACAGAGCAGGTTTTCATCGGTCTGCCACTGATAGTTTTTGTGTTAATAATTAAATACCACAAATAAATAAATAGTGTCAGTGAGGAATACTATGTGGGATACATTGGATTTGAGTAAACAAAATATACACATAGTACAAATAATTTCCTTCCATCATGTTTATTTACTGATCGGATCAATATTAGCATTGTGAAACAACAGCAAAATATCTGTACCAAACATCAGATTCATTTCCCCACAAGTGACAATTACACTGGCATCCAATCACCAGATTGTTTTTTATGCATAATTAATCATTTAACAGGGAGGCCTGTGAGAATAACACATTCCAGTATGAGCAGGTTTATCTCTCTCTCTCTCTCACACTCACACACAATTAGGATACCTTTCTAACAGCCTGTGTGACTGATGCCAATCACCAGTCACTTTGGATCAGCCAGAGAGCGTGAGAATGGAGCGAGGCAGTTTACGTGTGAGCGAGTTAGTGTGCACATGAGTATGCATGCGTTAGCAACAAAGCTGCAGCTAGCTGTGTGAGATGAAAAGCTCCAGATGTTGCCTCTCTATTAATGTGCAATAGAAAGGCCCAGCTGGGGCAAAAAGCAAAGGAGGCCTATGGGAGAAAAAGAGAGAGTGGAATGAAGGAAGGAGGGAATTTCTTAAAAAGAAATAATGGAGGAGTGAGGTCGGAGTGCGACCCTTTCTGAAATGACTGCTACCAGAGTGCAGGCTTAACTTGAAGTTCAGTGGAGAGCAAAAAGTTAAGAAATCAGAAAAGGAGACAAGAAGAGAAGATGGAACATTTATATAAAGATCATCAGGACATATTTAAATATTGCTCTGAGTTCAGTGGTAATGGGTAAAATCTGTCATTATCTACACCTTTATTTGTAAATAGCAAGCAATACTGATAATTTATTAAAAAATATATGTATCTGGTGAAAATCATTACCGGTAGTTGTTGAACCAGAGAAAGAAACAGGTGTTGTACCAACCAGTCAATTACCAACACAGGGCACTGGAACTGTGCTTGGACTATCAGGACAAATGCAGAGATAGAGATGTTTGGGCTCCAAGGGAGTCCTCCAAGGGAGTCCTCCATCTCCCACTGACCTTCTATTCAGACAGCTCAGTCAAGATTGCCCAATCAGGGGCCTCACCATGCAAACACAACGCCTTTTGTTAGCATGCAACCTCCAAGCTTCCAAAAAGAGAATGAAGCTCAAGAATGAGGAGACACAGATACAGGGTGTGAGCAGTGGAGAGACAGCTGAATGCCAGCAATTCAGGACATGTCAAATAGATTTTAAAAGGCTGTTTATGTGTGAAAATGAGGTTCCAGCCACACTAGAGTTATTAGGTTATTTTTTTAATGTCTACTGTATACACCTAAGTGGCATAGTAAAACATCTAACTTTTATTCTTTGAAGTACAAGAATTTGTGACTCATAATGAAAATCTCATTTTAGAAGGCAAGAAAAGGTAGCTAAATAGGAAAAGTTGCTGATCAAAACTATGTTAACTTTTTCAAAGAGAATAATCAAAAACAACATGGTACTGGGATAAACTGGCAGCCATCCAACATATTCTGATTGCTCACAAGGTTTATTGCTCAGAATCAAGCTCTTCTTATAGTGAGATTTGATATCCTTATTATTCTATAAACCTCAGTATTAATGCAAACAGTCCTTTCCTGCAGGTTAAGTCACATAAATAAAACAGTTTCAAGCAGGCAAGTTTATCAGGTCCAGTTACTGCACAACTAAAATGTATAGATTAAAAAAAGACAGAACTGAGTGGAGGATCGGATTCAGGTGGCGGGACCTCCGGCAAATCTCCCTTTAATACCCGTTTACCTCTAATACCTTGTTCATCTAATGTCTGACCAAAAATTGCTTCAGAATTTTACAGACAAAAAATGTACCTCTTTTCTACTAATGAAGTAATTTTTTTAAAGAAAATCTCCAAGCTTTCAATAAAATGGATTTCATTTAATATTTATTCAGGGCTGAGAAAATAAACCTTTAGAGGAAAATCTAAAATTTTCTCAAAATCCTCCAGTCTTAAGGGATTTTTTAACATTATTGCGGATAAAGTGTGATTCAATTTTAATTATATAGTTTTAGATTTTGGAAGTCACTCTTATAAATAACAAAAAATGTTTTCACACTGTGATGAAACAGAGACCACAGAGCATCAGCAGATTGAACTTTGCAACATATTCCATATGTTGCTGCAATTTCAGAAAATGGCAAACATCTATGTCCTCACATCTGTTTTTGCAAGTCAATATTTCATGTAATATTTTTAAACCTGTCGGAGTAGTTAAAGTTTATAATCAGTAACACCTGTGAACACCTGTTTGGTGTTCAGTTTTAGCAAACAGGCTGACACAATATGAGATAAATAACTAAAACATGTCATCCAAGTTGAATCCAAACTTGCTTGGCACCACCACAACAAAACTTTAATTAGTGTGTCACAAAAGTAGTGTTCCAAGGCTGTTCTACTTAATGAAATAATAATAGATAATCTTTGCCACACCCCAGGCTGCATCATAAACAATACCATATCAGGAACAGGAAGTGAAAATCAGCAGCTGAGTGGAAAAGAAAATAATTTAAATGATGCCATACCTGGCTTTGTTTGCTTCTTTAGTTACGTCCCAGGCCCATGTGATGAAGTTCTGGCTCAGATAGGAGACAATGGAGTCTGCACACATCATTTGGGAGCAGAAGACGTTGCTGAGGACACTGTCATCATTGTGGAGGTAGATCGCCAATAGCTTTCTCTGTGGAAACGAAGAGAAAATAGTTGATCCCCTCAGTACATTTTTCCTTTTTGAGCTGATGTTTATTTCTTGAGAATTGGAAGATAATGAATTAAGTAAAGCAAAACAATAAACAGAATTGTGTCTGTGAGGTGCCATTTTTTAAAAAAATAAAAGTTTAGGGTTGAAAATCACAAGTTTTATCACAATATTATATCAGTTCAGTGGAAAATGTTTTAATGTTTGCCGATATTTGACTTATGTATATTGTTCTTTAAAATGGTTATAATATAAAAGAAAACTGAGACAAAATTAATTTTTGTTTGCATTAAAGCAAGAAAAAGCGTAAATCTTACCCCTACCAAGAGTCTCAAAAAAACCCTCTGGGAACTATGTTATAATAACCAAGGTTGTTCTGTTTGACTTCTTCACTGTTACACAACAAATTACACAGCACACCACATCTTTGGATATTTGCACTTTCCCTATCAAATAAGAGCTGCAAATACACACACATACACATACACATA
>JAVQJG010074142.1:0-17864 GCA_036024015.1 Craterocephalus amniculus | reverse complement strand
CCCCCGTTCTTCAGCGGCTTCACTGGCTTCCAGTTGAATTCAGATCCACCTTCAAAATCCTTCTCCATACCTATAAGGCAATCCACAGCCTCTCTCCCCCCTACCTGTCTGACCTCATCCGCATCGCCTCGCCACTCCCTTCCGCTCCCTCAGGTCCTCCTCCTCCATCCATCTCACCGTTCCTTCTGCCCGCCTCAGCACAATGGCCAGGGAGCAGAGCTTTCAGTCGCTCTGCTCCCCAACTCTGGTACTCCCTCCACCCAGAAATCAGGAACACTGACAGCTTCATACTCTTTAAGTCCACACTAAAAACGTTTTCGTTCAAATCGGCACATAACGTATTACGTCTCTCCTTATGTCCCCATTGTTTTCTATTTTAGCCTTTCTATCGTTTCTATGGTTTTATTTTCATACTTTAAAGTGTCCTTGGGTGTCATGAAAGGCACTATAAAAAAATATTATATATATATATATATACAGTAATAATATGAGCTAAACAGTTTTTACTGTAAAGAAGCTTCATGTTATCATGTTGCTTGCAGTACACAAACACCAACCCAAAAGAGTGCAAATCCATTCAGTATTCCTGTTATGATAAATGCCTCACAGTTCACTGCCAATCAATCACTGTGGAGCTGCGGACAGGTCCAATATATGGCGCCGCAAATAGGCAATAGAGCAAATAGTGATGTGGCGTCTCTTCTTTATTATTACTACGGTTATATCCAGTTTCCATTTACATTGTTTCCAAGCCTCAAGGCTTTCAGACTGATATTAATGAAGACAGCATATAACCTGATGAAACCTGATCCTGAAATCAGAATATAATATATGAAATCCTTAAGTATAAGATCACCTCAGAACTGTTTCTATCCTTTATCTTGAAAGATCCAGAGAACAGGGAAGCCAGTCTTACCTGCTGGAGGAGCTGGGCGCTGAGAGCTGGATCTGAAAGGTCAGCAGGAGACTGAAACTTCATCCTCACCACCCTCTTCACTTTTAGATCTGTTTGATGCACCAGATCCACAAAAAACAGTTAGTCAGATTCAACTTGGAGGCTTGTACAAAATGTAAATTTCCTTTTACCTGCATAGCACCAGAAGGGACGCAGTTGATCACACATGACATCATGCCAAAGATGAGCTGACCCTTCCACCACACAATGCTCAGCACCACCATTTGGCTGTCCAACATCCCAGTTCTTGAAGGAGCTGCTGCTGTTGTCAGACCAGGTCCACGGGAATCGATGCAAGCCAATCCACACGCTATAGGTCAGCTTTACAGACGCCGCCTGTGAGTTTTCCTGCTCATTTTCAATCATAGCCAAGTCTGTATGGTGTGTTCTGCATTGAGTCTGGGCGGCCTCCCATGCTAGTGTCGTCTGATAAAGGATATATGTTTTCTGGCCATCTTTGGCATCTACAATAAAGAAAAAGTGGAGCTAAAGGTTTTCACAAGCTCAACCACAGAGGAAATTTTCTTAAAGTTTATCACTTTTCTTACCTTGGTAGCAAACAAAATAGTATTTTGAGTCACAGTGATAATCATTCCATGTTCCAGATCCCTGCATCAACACACAAATCTGTCTTGTTTCCAAATTATTTGGCTGACCGGAGATCCAGTTTTGGTAACTGGTTGTGGTTGATTCACCCAACGATGACCATCTCCAGGAGTTTGGATCATTGCTCATGACTCCGTTCCAGGCTTGTGGATCATCATGCAGCCCAATCCATGCATATGAAGTGACTCCAGTAGGTCTGATTAATCTTTTCATGTCATCCTCGGTTTCAATGGTTGCCAGGTCAGTGAATTTTGTTCTGCAGTAATTCTGTGCATCATTCCAGGTCATCACCGAGTCGATATAGCGGTATATCTGAGGGACATCAATGCAGGAGACGAGGCCAGATGCTGTAGAGTTGAAGATAGAGACCATATTCTGCTGTAAACTATCAGATAAGGTTTGGATTGGTTCGTATGAGTGATATCAGAAGCCTTTTTTGAATTTCATATTAATGTATCTCATCTTTTATCTGAATTCATGTGTCTAATTTAAACAATTGTTGTCCATCAGTCTCTGATTTGGTTGGACAAAACTAATTAAAAATCTATTTGTGAGAGTCCATAATAATGCAGGTTTAACCTGATAAGTTGTACCTTGCCATTACATTCCTGTGGATTCATAATGATTCCCTACTGTCCTTTGAAGATCTAGTTTACTGGTGGGGGCATTGCTTGACATTTGGCTTTATTGAGGCCCAGGCCCACCATAACTCAAATTACATTTTTATTATAAAGACAAGCTTTGTTTATAAAAAGGAAAAAACATGTTCCATGGACTTTCTTCTCCTTTTTTTCTGGTGGCTGTTCAGAGTGTCATCATAACACATCATTACTGCACTGAAGAATCAGAACTCCAATCGTCTCAGTGAAGAAGAAAACATTTAAACATAAAACTTGGAAAGCTATATTTATCATGACTATTTCAAATTCCCAGTTATGTAATTAGGCTGAAACTGGAACACAAACCCATCTGGTGCAGTGAAAAAACAATCGGCAAAATGGAAAAGGCAAGTGTGGGGTAAATCAATTGAATCAGATCAAAACAAATCACATGAAAAAATAGATCCATAATTTTACAACTTTAAAGAGAATAATTTAGACACAATACACGTTTTGACAGTGTCTAGATAGACATGAAAATACACTTTCTTTTTATTTAGGTTAATATTATATCTACTTTTTAATTTATTTGTCAATGTCCTATTTTTTCCACAATATTTAGCCATTATTTCTTTCTTAGTGGAGATGAAGGTAAGTTTTCAAATAACCATGTTAATATTACAGTTTATTAAGTCTCCTAGCTGTATGATCTAGTGGAATATTAAATGAGAAGCAGTTTTGACACTTACCACAGACCAGAAGAATCAGAAGATGTGTGTAATCCATTTGAAATTTCTCTGAAAATCCAAGAGGGAGAAATATTAGGAAATCAGGAACACCTTAATTAAGTGACTGATGAGAACTATGAATTAACCTGAAAATGAGTTTGCTGATGGTTTGACGCACGCTTGGCTGTTACTGAGATTCTTTGACTCTATATTTTCATAGATTTATCTAAATAATAAAATTGGAGGAAAATGTGAACTGTAAGTTAGATTTTATACCTATCCTTATTAAAACATCGTGTTCAGTGTAACGTTTTATATCACTTATAAAACATTTTTTAACAAAAGTTAAAACTGTTGGAATTCCTTCAGATTTGTCCGAAAGTCACCCTGGAATTATATGCAGACTATCAGGGTTTATTTCAGTCGATCAAGTTAAGGTTCCAGTAAAGTTAGATACCCTGATATTCATTTAGTTATTTGTGTTGACTATAAATTTGACATTTCTTAATGAAAAATGTGTGTTCATTACAGCAGTTAAACTAATCAAATATAGTTTTAAGCAGTTAAATATAGTTTGAAGCTGGAACACAAAAGATAATACTTACTATGTGAATCAAGATCAGTGCTTCAGAAAATTCTTGATATCTCAGTGGAAATGTCCGCTCAGCTTTTACCTCAGAAATATTCGGCCGGACGAGTTTTGCATGTTTATTTTCAAGTATCCAAATGAAGAAGTAAATCAAAGCCAGCCTTTTCTGTGTGTGTGTATCAGGTGATGTCAGACCTTGTAGCCTTGCCTCTTTGGAGTCACTGAATGACTCCAAAACAATTGTGAACATATATAGATATATAGATTTAGATATATAGATAAAGATTTAGATATATAGATATAGATAGATAGATAGATAGATAGATAGATATAGATATAGTGGAACAGTATTGGAACCTTATTGTGACTGACATACAGTAACCTATGTTTCACACTTCACTCAGGAGAACCTTGTCACTTCTATTATCATTATACCAGATCCAGATGCATTAGTTGTAGCACTATAGCAAGTAAAATTTCATTTTCATTTCATTTCATTTATTTATTCTTTCTTTTTTTCCCTCTCCATGGTAGTGCATCAAATTATACATCAAATATACAACTAGTTATAACATCATGACTTGTTAAAATGAATGGATAAAGCAATAGCTGGTATACTGCAAACAAACAAAAAACAAAATTACAAACAAACACAGATATAAAAAAAAGCAGGCAACAAGCAGACCTCCATACACTTCCTCCAGAATCCTACCCAGATCCAAGCTAAGCACAGGCTAATTAATAATAATAATAATAATAATTATTATAATAATAATAATAATAATAATAATGATAATAATATGTTATGTTATGAACAACACTTTTAATTCTGAACCCAGTAAAAGCATTAGTTGAGATGGCCCTGTTGCTACGATTCCAGATTCTGGAACCTCACCTAAAACTGCTGTGATTCCGGTTCTCAATGTAAATGAGGTTTGTGACATCAATCATATGGAATCACAGACAGAATTCTATTAATCTGATCATTTCTGGCACTTGATCGGTAAAAACTCTTACAAGAAGAAGCAAAAGTCAAGATAAAATTGATAACACTAGGGTTTATCTTTAGGAAACATGGACAACACATCTTCAACATCAAGCTTATCATCACCGTCAAGCTCTGTAAGTTCAAGTTTTATTTAACAGTCTCAGAAATGACCGATGTTGATCTTTTCACCTGGTGGGAAAACTATCTTAAACCCTTATTTAAACTCTTAAAAATTTATTCAATATAATTCCCAATTCAGCTACATAGTTGAAGCCTTTAAGCAGATACTTATAAGTAATCCATGAATGTAATCACAGAAATGAACTCCCGGGTTGCTTGAAGGGTCTTTAACATGTGAAGTTTTTTAACCTTTGCTGCCGCCATTATAAATATACCGAAGTGTAGAGCTGTCACTTGAATAAACAAAAATAAAAGAACTTTATCTTGTTCTGGCAAAGTTTTATCATAAAACATGAAATGTGTTGCATTAGTACATGATTATGCCCTACATTTTATTCTCATTTCTAAGACAGCTCTACACTTTTCTCCTGATTATCAAAGCATTTGAGGAACTTGTAGATTACAATGTTTTATTATCATTGATCTACAAAATGTTTAATAAGTCCAGTCAAAACAAATGATTGATTTATTAAACAGCTAACCTGCTAACAGCACAAATCAGAGTTAACTTAAAATGCACAGTGAACTTTACAGGTGAACTTAATTCGACTTTCTCCAAAGGTTTGTATGTACGTGTACATCTGTTCAATGTTTAACCCTTTCATGAATGAATTACTCAGAAACAGTGCCACTTTTTTTGCATACAGTAATCTATATTTTCAGACACATATACAGTGATGATTTTTTTTCTTGATCATATTTTAAATTTTATTAATTCAATGTAATTTCATTTCTTATTCAAAATCCTTAATGTAATGTGCTTTTCATTTTTCTGGACTATGAATATTTTATTAAAAAATGCCCATGTCAGTTTTCTTTTCCTGTTCATCACAAAAGAAAGTTTGGTTTTTTGTACATACATAAATAATTATTCTACAGTATATGATAATGTATTGCATGGCTCACTGATGTGCCCTGAGGAAACAAAATTACGAATTTTCCATCCCTGCCCACTGATATACTGGAAAACGGTCAAATACACGGCCACCGTAGTGGACACTGTGCATGAAAGGGTTAAAGAGTGGCTTGCCGGTTAACAGCATCTTGTGTTTGGTGAGGAGGTCCATGTATCCTCCTGACTATACCAGAATTCATCAGATAGAAAAGAAATTAAAAATAGACGTGTGTGTGTGTGTGTGTGTGTGTGTGTGTGTGTGTGCGTGTGTGTGTGTGTGTGTGTGTTCATTTGTCCAATACTACCTGTTTTAAAGATATAACTAACCAGTGTATGACATATGTCAATGGTCTTTGTTTCAGTTTCTGCAGAGTGAAAAACTTTTCCTGCTTGTAAATCCAGTTTTTTATTTATGTTTTGTATAACATTCTTTAAAATCTGCAAAAGTTTGGTTGTTGAAATTGCAGGTGGCTTAAAGCTGTGTAGATGCAGCTGCATGCTACTGTGAAGGCTTGCTGGTCCCCAGACCTGAAAGCCACAATGTGCTCTTATGGAACTCAACATTGAAACTTGCTGTGAGCAGTGTTTATAAATTGGGATTGTGAAGATTTCACACCAGAAGTCTAAATGTCATCACATTACTTTTACTGAGTGGCTGTTGTAGTTTAAATAAAATGTGAGCTGTGAATATCTCTGTCTCTTGTTTAATAGGTCACATGTTATCGTGAACAACCCATGTTTGATTCATCACCTGAGATGGAGAAGAAAACGTCATCATCATCCTCTTTAGATGGTGAGCCCCAGCAAGTTCTGGGCTATTTCTGCTCTCCCTCCTCTATCTATGCAATCCACGCTTTCATGGGCGAAGGCGTCTTTGGAAAAGTGGCCAAGTGCTTCAAAGAAGAGACGAGAGAAATGGTGGCTGTCAAGATCTTCAAGGCCGACCACATGACGAATGAGGCCAGGAACGAGGTAAGACATGACTGCTCTGGAAGAAAAGCTTGCTGTGAGCGTTCCAGATTCTGTATTAACTTGAAATGCAACTTCTCTTGTTTTCCAGATGTATATACTCAAGAACATGAGGGCCTTTGATCCTGATAGATACAACTTTGTCAGATGTAACGACGTGTTTCTCTACAGAGACCATGTCTGCATTGAGTTTGAAATGCTGGACATGAGTCTGCTGGATTTGATGGACAAGAGACCTGGACACTCGTTCACTGTGAAGGAAATCCGGCCAATCCTGTACCAGGTATGCACCTCTTGTGTTCACAGTCAAACTAGAGTCCTTGGTGTTGAAGCAGGCTTTAACTAGTATACCACTAGTCATTAGAACAACTTGCCTAATTATCAAAGTAAACATACCATGTGATATTATTACTACTACACTGCATAATCACCTTGAAATATGAACTTGTTGGGTCCCTGTATGACCCATTCCTTAGAATAAATCTGTTGGATTTATTTGTGAGGAAAAGACTTCACCAAGGTTGCCCTTTGCCACTGATTTGTCCATAACAGCCGATGGATGCAATAATTAACCTAAAGGATCATTTTGTGTCTCCAGATGGCTAAAACCCTAGAATTCCTACAGACTCAAGGAATAGTACACGCAGATCTCAAACCAGACAACATCATGTTAGTGGACCAGAAAACACATCCACTGAAGGTTAAAATGATTGACTTTGGCCTGGCCCGCTCTGGATCACAGTCAGCACAGGGCGCCATCCTCCAGGCACTTTGTTACAGGTGGGTACAGCATGGCAGATTTCTGCTCCTTATTTAATGAAGCAACTAAAGCATCATGTTGACGTCATGTTTTTACATCCTCCAGATCACCGGAGATCATCCTTGGACTTCCTTGGTCATCAGCCATTGACATGTGGGGTCTTGGCTGCATTGCTGCTGAGTTGTTCCTGGGAGAGCTTCTGTTCCCTGCAACCAGCGAATACAACATGGTAGGTCGTAACCTGCAAGCATAACCTCTTTTTACAGGACAAAGGAGGGCCCAGGTAATGATTGATCCCAAAACCTCCTGGGTGAAAGTCATGTGTGCTGACAAGTCAACCAAAGAACGAGTAGCCAGGGTACATGATCAGTCAAAGCTGATAGGACCCTCACTGTCGCATCTGGCCTTCCTTCGTCCTGCCACATGCTGGTGTTGTCGGAAGGATCCATGTTGCACTAAGAATGGGTCCATGGTAGGGGTGTGCGATATGACGATATTAGATCATGAAGGATTAGAAGGTATAGACGATCCAAAGAATGAGGAGATTGTATGGATCCTTTAGGTCACATTCTGTACGTTGCAGTTCTATGGTGATGCAGCAACAAAAACATCCATCAGTCGAAGCCAAAGGCTGAGTAATACAACCGGAAACCATGGTGGCAGTGTTGAGCAGAAAAAACTCAGGGAAGAAGTGAAGAAGAACGGGAAGAAGAAAACCGTAGAATTAGAACAAAGACGAGGACAAAAACTGTACAAATTACACAAGCTTTACAAATAAAGCTTTGCTAGTGTTCAGGGTGTGTCTGGTGGTTAAAAACAACTTTATAGCAAAGCATTACTGCCGCCAAGAGCGTGAAACCGACATAGGGGTTAACTAATAACTCAGCACTGCCCTCTGGTGGCGACCGACCATGACAACAGATTAAAGACATGTTTGAAAGACACGTTTGAAATGGACATGCAAATTTGCACATATTTATGTGCAAAAGGAATCAAAATGGGCCTTTTACTATGTAATATTCTTTATATATGTTAGCAAAACGGCAACTACTTAAATTCAAATCTATTCAGTAAGTTTCTTTGGCCTAAATTGACTTTTTTAAAATCCTCATTAGAATTGTTTTACACACAGGAATCACTTGGACCGACCAGAAACTTGCAAATCTGTCTCAAACATGTAAGATCGTGATAAAATCGAAATCATGATTTTATATAGGAGGCTAGTGACAGGACCCTCACTGTCACATCATGAACACAGAGGAGTTTGGCTCCTCACAATGGCCACGCCCTCTTTGTTTCTGTTGCTAAAAAAAATGCAAAAAATGACTTAGATAACCGATACAGGAGAGGGATGAAACTGACCCTCTGCGTATCCGTCTGCTGCGTCGAACATAAATGGGCCTTAAAACTGTTAACTGACATAACGGACTGATTGAAAACTGGTTTTATGGAAAATACGTTCTTAAGAGAGGAATGCAAACTGTTTATCTCTCCCTCCAGAGTTGAAACTTAATGTCCATCTTACTTATGTGACAAGTAGAACTGACTTTGTGAGTTTACTTACAGCTTCAGCAAATAATCCAGTCACATGGACAGCTGCCACATAAACTCCTGAAGGATGGCATAAAGACAGCGACCTTCTTCCGCCTGAAGAGAGGCAGAAGGAGAGGCTGTAGACACCAATGGAGACTGAAGGTGTGGACATTTTCTCTAAACTGGCATTTCAATTGATTATTATGTGCAACTAACTGCATTTGACTGTTTTCAGAGCCCCAAGCAGTACCGAGAACCCACAGAAAGAGAAATTTCTTTCACACGTCTTGATGATCTTCTGACGGTAAGGCATCACATTTAACCCAAATAATGTTGCCATGACCACGAAAATGAAGACAGATGTACTGACATTTGATTCTCACATAGATGAAACCACCCTGCCATCTGACGGACGAAGACAACAAGGCGGAACTTGACGACAGAGACGACTTTGTGGAACTTTTAAAGCGAATGCTTCATGTGGATCCAAACAAGCGGATAACACCAAGTCAGCTTCTGGAGGATCCTTTCATCACCATGAAGTATTTGCAAGAAAACTACCCCGACAGCTTCTAGTAAGGTTACTTTAGAACACATTGTGTTCATTTTCTCTGTAATTGGTTGGTCTGTTTTGGTTTATTTTGAACTATGTTTTATTTTCTTTTAGTTTTAAATCTTGCTGTGAGGTGATGGAGGTATGTCGGGGCATGGACGCAGACACCCCCCCCCAGGAAGACACCCCCGCTTGGCAGAATCAGTGGGAGCATCCACTCATTGAGGAGACTGCATCTTCCTTCTCCAGCAGTCTCTCCTTCACTGATAACATCGGCGTGGAGCAACGGTGGAATCTGAGCCCCGTGGATTTTACTGACGTTCCTCAGACAGCCGAGGGTACACAGGGGACATCTAGGAGGAAAAGACCAATGTGCTCTTTTGAGACTTTGCTGCAAACTGAAAAGTAAGTATTTTTCTGCATGGTTTTTTGCTATAATTTGGGATATTTCTCTTATATATTTTAATCAAATGAAAGAAGTTTGACAATATTTACAGCTCCACATCCAGGAGGCAGACAGTTGCCGTTAGTTTCAAATCTCTGTACTCTGTGTTTTATTTATTTCTGCTGCAGTCCAGAGACCAGTCCTCCAGCAAGAAAGAGGGGTAGAATGGCAATGCCTGAGTTTTCTTATGAATCTTCAACTCCTGAGGAAGCAGTCAAACCTCAGAATAAAAGGAAGCGGAAGGCTTCAGGCACCAGGGTTGAAAACAAGTTAGGATTATTTCACTGGCTTTTCCGTAAAATGTTGTTCTGCTGAATTCAGACAGTTCTAATACTATCTGATGTTTGATTTGGCAGAAGGCTAGACAGGTCGATGCTGGCGAAGAAGAAGACGAAGCTGGGCAAAGAACTCATTGAAGTTAAAACAGGTAGGCTTGTTTTCAGAAGCACATTCATCATGATGTCTTTTAGATCAGATAAGAAGGAAACTTTGATTAACATGTATGTGATCAGTAACTTCCTGTTTCTGTTTAGATACTCAAAATCCATCTTTGTCCTGCAAACCTGCAGACCGGACTGGAGGGAAAAGGAAAACGTTTCTAACTGCACATCCAGAAAGCAGGTAGGTGTTAGTTGTTGAGATCAAGAGATCATTAAATTCTTTTCAGAGGTTTTAACTCTTTTTGTTGATTCCTGCAGCAGTCCAGAGACCAGCCCTCCAGCAAGAAAGAGGAGAACGACGATGCCCGAGGTTTCTTATGAAACTTCAACTTCTGAGGACACAGTCAAACCTCAGAATAAAAGAAAGAGGGATGCTTCAGGCACCGAGGTTGAAAACAGGTTAGTATTATTTTACTGGCTTTTTTGTAAAAGCAGCACACCTGCAGACAGGACTGGAGGGAAAAGGAACAGGGCAACGTTTCTAGCTGCACATCCAGGAAGCAGGTCGATTTTAGCTGCTGTTAGTTCATGCAAGAGATCAATAAATCCTTTTCAGAAGTTATAACACTGTATTTTGTTTATTTCTGCAGCAGTCCAGAGACCAGTCCTCCAGCAGGAAAGAGAACGGCGATGCCTGAGGATTCCTATGAAACTTCAACGTCTGAGTACACAGTCAAACCTCAGAATAAAAGGAAACGGGATGCTTCAGGCACCCAGGTTGAAAACAGGTTGGTATTATTTCACTGGCTTTTCCATAAAATGTCATTCTGCTGAATTCAGACAGTTCTAATGATATCTGATGTTTGATTTGACAGAAGGCTGGAGAAGTCGATGCCGGCGAAGAAAAAGATGAAGCTGGGCAAAGAATTCACAGACGCTAAAACAGGTTTATTTTCAGAAACACATTTATCATGATGTCTTTTAGATCAGACAAGAAGGAAACTATAATTTACAGGTATTTGATCAGTAACTTCCTGTTTCTGTTTAGATCCTCCTAAAGACGCCCAAAGTCCATCTTTGTCCTGCACACTTGCAGGGAAAAGGAACAAGGTAACGTTTCTAGCTGCACATCCAGGAAGCAGGTAGGCGGTAGTTGCTATTAGTTCATGCAAAAGATCATTAAATCCTTTTCAGAGGTTTTTAACTCTGAGTTTGTTGATTCCTGCAGCAGTCGAGAGACCAGCCCTCCAGCAGGAGAGAGGAGGAGAACAACGATGCCTGAGGTGTCCAATAAAACATCAATTCCTGAGGTCAGAATCAAACTTCAGAAAAAAAGGAAGAGGGAAGCAGAGCTGGAAAACAGGTGCATATTATTTCACTGCCTTTTCCATGAAATGTTGTTCTGCTTCATTCAGACAATCCTAACTATTTATTCTCTGCAGGAGTCCAGACACCAGCTCTCCAGAAAGGAAAAGAAGGAAGATGGCTCCTCGATCAGAATCTGCATCCTCTGAGGACACAGCAAATCCTCAGAGGAAGAGGTTGTCGGATCATGTGACAGATAGACAATCTGGATTAAATGTTCCTGATGGAAAACTAACAGCATGTCATTTGTTCATTAGTTCACACGGATACTGTCGGAAGAGGATGAGAAGAAAAAAGGATGCTGGGACGAGGGTGTGGTAGATGGTATTGGTGTTGCAGGTCTAGGACTTGCACAGGTGGTTGATACATGTACACACACACACACCAACACACCAACATACACACACACAACTATAAAACAGGTAAGTATTAACATTTAAAATAGAAAACAAGCATTTTTATAAAATAAGTCTGACAATATTCTACTCATGACTTGACAGATGACTGGAGCCTTCAGACTGAGGGAGGAAGAAGATGAGGATTGGCAGAGTCAGTAAAGCAGGTATTCCTGCATTCAGAAACACACTTTCTTGTGTTTTCTTGCATTCATTCATCCAGAATGAATCAGCTTAAGATGAATGAATGTAATTATTAAAGGTCATAGCTACAACCTTTTCATCAAATCAATTAATTTTTCATAAATCGAACATCCACAAATCATTTATAGGGGTGCACAAAAAAAAACATTCACTACTCAGAAATTTTTTCAAAAATAAATAGTATTGGTTTTATATTCTCATAGTTCTCATATTCAAAGCAGTACAAGGGTTAACTTCAGTCGAGATTTTGAGCTTTGCTGCCGACTGAAGCTGCCTCTTTCCTCCTGACCGGCATGTTAAATGTTTGTTAATACTAACAGCCTGCCATACTGTTACCCGGCAACCGGTAAAATTGATGGTTGGGATCAGAATTAAGGAGTGTGATTCCACCACCTAGTGGCAGGGAGGGAACTTGTAGCTATCACCTTTAACCTGCTGTTTCTGTTTTCATGTTCATGTTCTACCAAATATGCTGAAAGTGAGGAGTCAGCGCTACAGAGACCAGTCAGAGAACTGGTCAGACAATCGTAACTATTTATTCTCTGCAGGAGTCCAGACACCAGCTCTGCAGAGAGGAAAAGAAGGAAGATGGGTCCTCAGTCAGAATCTGCTTCCTCTGAGGGCACAGCAAATCCTCGGAGGAAGACGTTGTCGGATCATGTGACAGATGGTCAATCTGGATTAAATGTTCCGGATGGAAAACTAACAGCATGTCATTTGTTCATTAGTTCACACGGATACTGTTGGACGAGGATGAGGAGAAAAAAGGATGCTGGGACCACGGTGTGGTAGATGGTATCGGTGTTGCAGGTCTAGGACCTGCACAGGTGCTTTACACACACACACACAAAATTAAAACAGGTATTAACATTTAAAATGGAAAACAAAAATGAAAATTTTAATACATTTTTATAAAAGTAAAAATGTCCGATTATATTTTATTCATGACGTGACAGATGACTGGAACCTTCAGCTTTAGGGAGGAAGAGGATGAAGATTGACAGTCAATCAGAAGTAAAGCAGATATGCCTGCATTGATGGATCAGTTTGAGAAGAATGAATGTGATTATTAAGCTCCTGTTTCTGTTTTCATCTTCAGATTCTCCCAAAGACCCTGAAAGTGAGGAGCCAGCACCACAGAGTCCAGTCAGAGGACTGGTCAGACAATTCTAACTATTTATTCTCTGCAGGAGTCCGGACCCCAGCTCTGCAGAGACCAGAGAGACCAGCTTCCAGTCTTGATGCGTCCACATCAGGAAGCAGGTTGGTATCATTTGGTGTTAGTTGATATGAATGTGATCATTAGATGTTTTCAAAGGTTTTAACTCTGTATTTGGTTGATTTCTGCAGCAGTCCAGAGACCAGTCGTCCAGCAGAAGAGGGACATCAGGAAAAGAGGAAATAGAAGCTAAAGAAAAACAAAAAAATAAAAAAAAGCCCAGTATATTTTAAGCAGTCCACTAGACACTCAAACGTCTCTGGAAGGGAGCTCCCTCTTTTGTGATCCTTCCCAAGGTTTCTTCCAGACCGTCCTGTTAAAAGGACAGTTTGGGAGTTTTTCCTTGCCCGCTTGAGGGAAGTGTCTTAATCATGTGGACTGCACTCATAAAAAACAAATGTTTTAAAAACCTGGGCATTTTAAATCAATTTAGAAGTAATAACAGGGCTGCACCTCATCCAATTCAGGTCCAAATAAAAGTAGCAAAGATAAAGATCATAATTATAAACATTATAAACAAACTGAAATAGATGAACAAGCTAAGTTAGAAAAGACACAAAAATAATTTAGCCCAATAAATGTTATCAAAACCAAAACAAAGCACAAATAAATTCAAATCTTTAGAATTAAAGCAAACTAGAATTAATACAATTTAAAAACAAAATAAAAATAATAGAAGTGATTGAAAATAGAGGAATTCATACTAAACTATAGAAAAATCAATAAAAGAAACAATATAGATCAAAATAAAATAGGTTAAAATAGATAGAAGGAATGACACCCAATGCAATAATCAGTTCATAGGTTGTGGCCCTAATCAATAATCAAAAAATTTAAAAAAAATACATGTTTAGAATATTGATATGTGTTTGTTTCATTTGTTTTGTCTGAGTCTTACTTTTTCATCACCTGTTTATAGTTTGTTCTTTGGGTTTATTTCTAATCGTCTACATCTTGTGCTCATAAAGAAAAATGTGCAAACGTAGTTAAAGAGTTCAAAGAAATCAGATTTCAGAAAGATTTGCTCATTACTTCATCATTAGTCAGCCATGCAGAAGAACAGTGCCCTCTGCATTTAATGTCTTCCAAAATGCTTGTGCAAAATGTTTGATCAGCACAGTTTCCAACACAACACACTACAGTTCATGTAAAGGTGAAAAGTATGATATGAGGAAGTTTTTCCCTAAAAACTCATAATAAGCGTAAATAAACTTTTTGAATCATATATCTGATCTTATAAGACAAACCACACTATAGCATTGTTTATTTTAAAATGGTCTTAGAAAGTAAATTAGGTCAAAAAATTTGACATATTTTGTTTTTAAAAAATTCAGCTTTTCTAGTATGATCTATTCATAGCCATCTGTAATGAAAAGCAGACCAAACAAAGGGTTTTACATGTTTTGAAAGACTCACTCAACATAAAAGAGAGGAACAACATTCAATGTATGGGGACACATTGTGGACATTTATTTTCAAGAAACAAGCTATAATCCTGTATCAGCTTCAGTCCAAAAAGAATAAAGAGTTGGTAGAACCAGAACCACCATGGTAACAGGGGAAGGTAGGTTTATGTGAACATCACATTTAATGTACAATATGATTCAAAATGCTTTATATAAAACATAAGAAGTCTTACAGCACTGTGCACTTGATTATTCAAAATCAAGAACAAGTAAAAATTTCATTTAAAACATGATCAAAGTTAAAACTTCAAGCATAAAGAAACGGAGCACATTTGGATTTTTTTAAATTTAGCAGAGAACAGGGATACAGTACTTATACAGCTGATATGTTGGATTAACCTTGTTATCCATGTGATCACACAATACATTATTAGGATGTGTAGCATGTTAAGCATCAAATGCAGTTTGCTGCATTTTCCTATTATAACCTCTATTCCTCAGTTATCAGTGTGTGAATTGCGTACAGTAAGGTTACAGGTCGTACCCTGTGAACAAAGTAGATTTTATATTCCAGAAGGTGTGAAACAGCTTGCACATCACATATCACTTTCAAAGGAAAAGGGAATAAAATATATTTTACTTGTATGTGTGCTTAACATCACATCATAGTTGCAAGTTTCAGCCCACAAGGTCAGGAAGTTTTTTTGTGCTACAGGAACACCGTCCCCATCTCTCCCGTGTTCTGCTTCATCATAAAGCAGCAATGTCTGAGAGTTTCCAACTTTCCCCCTGTGAAATGTATTACTTAAATTGCTTAAAACATGAATGATGTTCTCATAGAGCCTGTTATTGTAGTGGCCAAGTATTTTGGTAGAAGGGCCAATATTCAGTTTTTAATTTTGAAGCTGATATTGTTAAATTTTCCTCTTTTTTATTACTATATTTTGGTCACATCCAACAGAACTCATGTAGTCAATACCATTATGATGTGGCAAAAAAACAAAAGAGGAAAATATGTTTGTTTTACCAAACTGAGGTCTGGTAAAGGACATTTTTTCCTCCCTTGTGATTTGGCTCATTACTTCTGCTAAATCTCTGTGAACCTGACTCATTAAAAAAACTGTTAGTTGCAAATTTAAACCATTTGCATTCACAGATGATTCATTCAAATAAAAGTTACCACATGATGCAACGTTCATTCTGATTTAATGGTGATATGAACGTGGTGATCAGAGAAAACACTCCTGGTTTTAACACAGAACATCTGAACGCTCATAAAGTCACACTTTATTCACAACTGAATAAACAAATACCGAAAACAATAAATGTTCCATGAAATGAACAAACATGCTGATGAAATTAATACAACATGAGCCGGAAGAGTTTGCATTTCTTAATGGTTAACTTTATTTAATGACAATTTTTTGAATTGATTTAATGTATTAAGTTATTCCATTTATTTATTTAATTGTTTATGAACAATGTTATTTATGTGCTTATATAATTACATATCTAATAACACTTTTATTCCTCAGTAATGTTTTTATTATGTTAAACTAATTTTGAAATACCTGGTTTCTGTTTTTATTAAACTTTTCATTTGAGCTGGTAGTATTGTTTTTTGATCTTTCAGTTGTTGTTTTCTGTTGTATTTGTTTTCTGCGTCTTTTTATTTCCAACTCTAGTTTTAAGTGAAGGAACATCTGTCTGGGTTTGGCTGCAGTGTGGGACTCAGGAAAGTGAGCTGAGATTTGATAACAAAGTACTCAACCAACTTTGAGTCGTTAGAAAAGACTGAAGATCATACTGAGAAAAATGTTCGACTGCATTTTACTCTTTCAAGGCCAAAATCTTACTTTTAATAACAATGCTATGTGTTTGGATGTATACAAACAAAACAGCTGTACTGTATATGTACACTGTAACTGTGGTACTATGCCATCTCTCCATCCACTCTTTCTAATTTACCTGAAGCTGATATGTGATCATTGCATGCTTCTTGAAAATCTAATTTCCTGAGTGTATCACAGACTGTGACACTGAATGATGTTCCAAGTGAATCCTTTTCTGTACGACTTGATGACCACATTAATGTATTAATGAATAATTTATAGTATATGAAACAAAGAAAAAATTGAATCATTTTATGTAAGATGTGATAACCACTTTAACGTTTTAAAACTAATGAAACTACTTTTATGTGTTGTTTCAATTGGGAAAGTGCATATAACATTTAAAACAAGGATGATCAAAACTTATTGTCTTATATTTTAAAAATCTAATCATATCCTTTTAATTCTCCCTGTATGTACAGGACATTTAATTTTAACCTAAAATAGAAGATATGATGCAGTTTTCATTGTTTTCATTAATAGCATTAAAAAGTTTTTTTTTCTCAATTGAGATAAATAAAAACAGTACTAAAATAGCTCAATGAAATATTTTGTTTTAAGTGGCACAAACAATTGCTCTGAAGACATTAAGTGAGGAGGGTCGAAGACAGACTGGTCATCTGACATTTTCCCAATGAGGTGAAAAAAGTTAGTGGCAAACACACCTTAGAAAGTTATGATAAAGTGGCTATAACACCTTACACGTCTGTTTTATCACTTTGGTTTGTCTTGTTATATGAAATTAGGTGATGATGTTTCCAGCAGGAGAGCAACTGGGTAACTGCTTGGATTCACTGGTTTATGTCTTTCTGAACTCACTCATCTTATTGAAAGTCAGAAAATCATAAAGTAAAGATATGAAAACAGAAGCAACATTTAACATGAAACTATCTGATATTGTGTAGCTTTGTGCGCCAGTTTTGCACAGGTGTGCCCACACCTATATGTAAGGATACTTTCCCTTATTACCACACAACAAGAAAGAATCCAGAAACAACTGTCACTTCTATATGTTCATACCGCAGGCAAAAGTGACTAAATCCGGCCTTCTTGCCTATTTATAACTCATACCTGATGTTTTTAGTTTGAACAGCACAGATCTTTACTTTTTAACTAATCATACTCAGGCTACTTTCATAAACTGGTCCTTAATTTGGTGAAAATCTGATGATTCACAAAGTAGCCTCAAGGCAAGGCAAGGCA
>JAVQJG010074131.1:0-18718 GCA_036024015.1 Craterocephalus amniculus | reverse complement strand
ACACACACACACACACACACACACACACACACACACAAACATTCAACTCAAATCGTGATGAGTGGAACTGTAAAACAGCATTTAAATCTCCACAACAGAACAGAAGAAAGAAAGAGTTTGATTTACATTTAAATAAAGTTATTACAGAATCTTACAACTGATCATTCTAAATTTAAAAAACTGCACATCAGTGTAGCATTCAATCTGCAAATAGTTTGATTACCCATTTGATGGAATCTGTGTTTGTCTTAACCCTTTAACTTTTATACTAAGAAAAAAGCGAGAGAGAAATGTTGCTCTGCATTTTCTCTTTTCTTTTTAATAAGAAAAATATGATTAATGTTTTTGCAAATAGTTGAGATAAAAGTTAATAATAAAGTAATAACGGTGAAATTGTCCAAATTTGAAACAGCAACAGGGTAATAAACACTTCCTTATGGTGTTCCATACCCAAAGTAATTAGTAGAGACGGTTCACGCAGGTTTATTTGATCAATTCTTTACTAAGATTAATGGTGATCCCTGAAAAATTAGCTCCAACAGATGCTAGGGTTAAACCTTTTCTGCCATCATTCAAAGCGTGTTATTAAACATATGCAGTATGTAAGAGCTTAAGTTGTTGCACTGACCTGTTCTCAGCATTGGTCAGGTTGCCTGTGCACTCATTGACTTCCAGAGGGCACTCACACGGGCATTCACACTCATTCTGCTCCATTCTGAATAACACAAAAACAGTCAAAGTTACTGAAGTTTGCAGTCAAGCCAAATCTAAGTTCTCCGTCCAATTTAAAAGACACTGTCCTGGCCCTGAAAACTGTAAAAATAGTGATTAAACACATAATATTAACTATTTTACTAGTTATCTGGCAAGAATGTGAATGAAACTGCTGTTTAAATGATCAATATCAGCTCTACTGTACCATTAAATTATAATCAATCTTTAAAGCTCTGGCTTGTAAAAAAACAAATATTTTCTGTATTTTCAATAAAGATCGCTACTTTCCTTCATCAGCTGATCAAGTGTCTAAAAACACCAAATATCTCATGAATGAGCGGTTTCAATTACAACCTGTGGCAGTTGAGACAGAGCCGGTCCACCGTGCTGCAGGCGCAGAACGCCAGCGAGTCACACGTCTCATTGACGATACCGGCAAACGCGTTGGTGCCGGGGATTCTGGTCAGGCGGTACTTAGAACAGTGGCTGCCATGGACCAGGTTGGTGAGGTCTCCCTGAAAGAGAATAATTAGGAAGATCATCTGCATCAGAGCACCTTAAAAGTTTAATTCTATTTCTTAAAAAGAATATATAAAGGTAGGCAAGAGTATACTGGGTTCAAAGTAACATTATCAACCTGCCTCTTCTAATCTATAAATGAGACTAACCAAAAGTAAAGCAGTGTTTTAAAAAAAAAAAAAGCTGAAAAGAAAATCAAGTTGCACCAGCATTCATCACCACAAGGTGGCAGTGTTGTGCCATAAAATCTTATATTGCACTGTGGAGCCATGTATGACATTCTGAGTACATTTCTCCTTAACCCTTTTATACAAACAGCTATATCTTGGTTTCCTATCATACCAGTATGCTGGTGTTGAACTTGTAGAAGCGCTGCACTGTGCGGTCGCTGAAGCTGTTGCAAAGGTTCTTCTTGACAAAGTTCGGGTGGTTCAGGATGTCGTTGGCCACCAGCGGCTCCTGCCGTGGAAAAAAAAAGGGTAACCATTTTTAAAGATTGTTTTCTCCCCCAGCTTTCATCTATCTTTGTTACATTCACGTGGCTGGGAATGTAAAATGTCTTTCTTTGAAAGGTTTACCTTGTGTGTGATGTGCTGCTGCTCGGTGGGGGCATGACCTTTAGGGTCAATGAGAGTGGGATGAGCAACAAGGTAGCCTCTGTCCTCCATTATGAAGCACCTGATGTGTAAACAAATACAGCAGATAGGAATCAGATAAATCTGGATAAATGACATAGTATCCAGATGATTCTACATCCTACTGCAGCCTCAGTTAAACAGCTTCTTTTAGTCCCAACACTATTTTAGCTAATCTAGTTTTGTGCGGCTCTTAAAACCAACAGAGCAAGCACGAAAGATGCCAACAGACGGATGTTAAGGTGGGGACTGATAAAGGCGGGGGTTGTGACTCAGGCACTAACAACAAAACACCTCCAGCAGGAAAGTCATGATAATCAGCTTATGTCTTCTGCCCACTCTTTTTCTCTCCATCTCCTCAGTGTCTCAGCAAGTGTAGCTCTTGCAGAGACATTTAGGGGGAAATGGGAAAAAACGAGGATAATAATAAGGAAGAAGGAGGAATTATCTGCAATTAGAAGCAAAGACAAATCATTAACAGTTCCTTGTACGATCTTCCTACCTGATCTTGTTGCCTTTGTCCTGGTTGCAGATGGGTAGCAGGTCCAGCAAGACCTTGTAAAAGTAGCGAAGTGTGAAGTCTATCCCCATTACTGCCACTGCATAACCAGGAGCCATCTGAGAGCTGCATGCAGAGCAGAAAACATGAGAAGAGGAATCATGTGAAAATTAAAAAGCTGTGAAAATTTAAATCTCCACAGTTGACTCGCTCGACCTCATTCACATTGCGCAGTTATCCCGTAGGTAGTCCTACTTGTGCATTGACTTTTAGAAAAAAAAAACACTAAACAAATCATAAATGTTGAAACACAGGCGACAAGAAAAAGAACAAAACACCAAAAACACACAGCCCAAACATTTATCTGCAGGGTGTTTTGAAATCTGTATTCAGCACAGGCGGTTTGTTATGCTCACTGAGGCGGTGACGAAAATAAATCTTGACTTATCACACACACCGACGCTGATGTTTGTGTATATACAGGATACTTGTGCAAACTGCGGTAAACAGTTTGCATTGTGCAGCTGGGAGCCGTGCAGGGGTCGCTGCGCTTAGTTGCACTTTAAGCTCACTGAGCAAGAAACAAATATTTTAATCTCAGCCCAGCTCTGGAGAAAGAAATGTCTCAATCATCTTAATGACCACTGGCCAAACGGTGCCTCCATCTTTCATTTGAAGCTCCTTTCATGTCACCACCAGGAGCTGGTAGCTCTGCACCGAATGGGAGATGATGGCCGAGCAGATCAGTTCAATGGAAAGATATTACCAGATATCAGTGACTCAATAGTCACAATAGCTTCAGATTAATAATCTGGATGATTGTTTTCTATCCTGAGATGCTGCCCAGAGAGACATGCTGGCTCACAGCAACACTGAATCACCTCAACTGTATTTACTAAGCTGAAGTCTGAAGGTCACTCTTCTGTGAGAAAGATACTTGAAGTAAAACCGTTTTTTTTTACTCTGGTTTGGTAAAAAGGTCTTCATTCACTTGGGTAAAAAAATAACGGCAGTCTGTTTACCTGGAGGCATGAATGGTGTGGCTGATGGTGACGACATAACCGGCCCCGCCGACATCCAGGTAAGGCCCCGTGAAGGTGATGAGACCAGGGTTAGCCTTAGCATGCTGGTACCTACGCACAGAGTCAGAGAGTGACCATCTAACACAAAACAAATGGGAAAGCTAAAAACACCTAGACAAGGGCTTGGCTCTATCGCTTTTCATTTTATTATATATTTAAATTCAAACTGAGCCGATTTACACTGTAAACAACAAGCTTCTTTAATATCAAAGTTCATTTCTCAATGAATGTGGTTTGTTTTGTCTTGACCTGAGCTGAACTTGGTCCCTAAAATCAAACAAGTACCACAACCTATCCTGATCCACCCATCAAGTGTATTCCTTACAGGACTTTTTGTTTTTAAAGGATTTCAGACTTCAGTAAAGGCAAGATTAGCACTAAATGTTTGTTATAGGCTTAAAAAAAGTCATTTAATTTGATGTAAGGCTGAAACTGAGAAAAATATTAATTTTAGAGCTTTAAGTAAGGCGGATTGTTCTCCAACCACACTGGTTTAAATAAAATTGTTAAACCAAAGTTGAAATTATGCAAGTAAAAGAAAAGTGACATTTGAAATATGATGTTTACTGAAGCCTATGAATCATCACGAGAAAGCCACATGTTCACAGTGATAGACTATTTTAGACTGTTGCCATGGTCTTTTTAGTTCAACTTAAAGAGTACGCATTGAGGAAAAATAGCTGTATATAAATGGAAAAATAAAAACTAATCACAGTTTCCTTAGCAATCCAAATTGCACAGAGCTGAGAAAAGCAACATCCTTATTCCCTAAAACTCCTACCGTTTGAAAACGTATCCAAAACTTGCTTTTGCTCCCCTAAGACACACAGATGCACACACACCTTCACTCTCTTCTTCCCCCCTTCTCACACCCTCCAAAGTACGCCTCACCATTGTCTGCGGGTCGGGTCGAATGCTTTGTCCATCAGCGATCCCGGGTAAATCCGGAGCACCCCGCTGGGCGTTGCTATGTAACGCCGCACAATGTAGCAGTTGAGGCTACTCATTTCCATTAGTGTCATCCACTCATCCGTGACGTGACTGGTCGCCATAACCTCATTCCTGACAGAAGACTGCGGAGGGGACAAGATGGAGGGATGAAGGAAAGTGTGGAAAGAAGTAGAAAGAGAAATCAGTCAAACAACAGGGGGATAAAGAGTGAAAAAGCTGCATTTTGCTGTGGTTAGCTAAAACTTTGGGCAGTTCACATCTGCAGCAGAACCAGTAAATCCATCTTTTCTGAGGAGAATAAAAGTTAGATCAAAATCCCAAATAGGCCCGCAGACAGAAAACTGGAATTAGGACTCGATTAGCTCCTAAATCCATGAAAAACCTCGTCCCACGGCCATTCTCATACAGGCCTCCAAGTCTGAAAGAGGTGATGAGGTCACTGGAGGGGGTCTTTAAGGCTGGCCTGGGAATCTGCGCTGGGACGGGGGTTTAAAACTCCAACCCCCCCTCACCCCGAGGACAGGAATGCACACAGAGTGCCAAAACCACATGAGGAGGTTTTTTCCCCTTCTTAAAGATGCAGAACATCATTTCGGTTTTTTCGGGATTTCAGCTTGTTGGAATAAATCAGAGCTAAAAAAAAAAAAAAAGTTTAAGGAAAAAAATGTATTCAAAAAGCTCCGATACGAGAGCGAAAACTGTTTAAAAGAGTCCCAAGAGGAGGCATGCGGCATCTGTTTGATAGGCAAACAAGGTTAAATCGGGAGAGTGTGTGTGTGTGTGTGTGTGTGCCCTCAGGCTGGTCCTAGCTGTGGGCTACATTTGTGTGTGTTCAAAGACTTTTGTGTACCTTGAGGCCTGGGTTGGCTATGAGCCGGGTGTTATCACTCAGGTAGGCGGTGTAGTGCTCCACCATCCGCTTTGTTTCTGGCTGACTGAGGTGCTCGTAGGGAGAGGAGAAGCTCCCAGCTGCCAACATCACTGTGGGAGATTCTGGGAGACAGACAGAAAGAGAACGGAGATGCTAAAAGTTTTCTGGACTAGGCCTGCACCATGCAGTAAGGCCGGCCCGTTGCTTTGGCGTACCAACGGTGGCGAGCTGCTTGAAGTGCAGGCAGGAGCTGGGCTGACCCAGCAGATCCAAACGGTGGTAGAGCAGCTTGGAGCTGGGAGCTGTGTTCAGGTTCTTCAGCTGCTTCACTGGGATCTCTGGCTGCACGTACACGATGCACAGGATGAATGACGTGTCCTGGACCTGCAGGAAAAACCGAAGGACGCTGAATATAAATTTGATATGAATCCTGTTATTGTCATCCGATCTAATTAAAAGAGACAAACCTCTCAGAGGCTCTCAGCTCTATGCTTCTTCATCCCTCTGAAGAATGAAACAGCCAGGCTCCCCCAGCACATAATTACATAGCGATGTGGCTTTTAAATAGAAGGTAAAAATGAGGAGAATTTATAACACTATTTTCAGCCACAGATGAAGACTTTGGTTAAAAAAGCCTTTAAAAAAACTTAAAGTTGTCCACCAGCTTTAAGGTTTTCAGTCTCTGTAGAAACTAGGAAGATTAAATTCAAACTATTTGAGAAACTAAAACTGCTAAATTAGCGTTATCGTAAATGACAGATTTTGCCTTCTTATATATTCATTTATTTGGCCGTTTAAAAAAAATGCAATATCTCAAAATGACAGTTTATGTCTTTGAAATGTGGAGGAGACTTTTGTGCCACATGTCTTGGGAGACAAAACCAGTTTAAATCCGCATTCTTCTAAATGGCCAGCAGGGGACAACTTGTGTGACTTCATGTGTTCCCTAAGTAAATACTTTTACATTGTGCTCATGGTTTTTACAGCTGGTTTCAAATATTCCATCACTGATCAGAACAGCGGATCTACTGAGATTTACACACACAACAAGCATAAAGAGAAAATATCCAGTGATTATCTGGACCAAAAAGCCTTGCTGATGTCAGAGGCTGGAGAAGAATTGGAAGACTGGCCTGAGATGATAGAAAGGCAGCAGTAACTCAAGTTAACTACTGATTACAACCAAGGTACGCAGAATACATCGCTGCGTAAAATACTTACAATACATCCAACCATAAAGCAGAAGACGTGGCCTGGCCTGATGCCAGTTACGTATACAATATAACCATCGACCCATCCTGCCTCATATCAGTGACCCAGGCTGCTGGTGGTGTAATGTTGTGGGGAAAATGTCTTTGCACACTTTGGCCCTGAGCATTACACACCACAGCTTACCTGAGTATTGCTGCTAACATTTCCCTCCCTCTATGAGCACAGTGGAGCATCCTCTGATGGCAACTACCAAGGGGATAATGCGCCATGCCACAAAGCTCACATCATCTCCAGCTGGTTTCTTGGACAGGACAATGCTCTCCAACGGCCTCCACAGTCACCAGATCTCAATCCAATGATGGAACGAGAGATTCTTATTGTGGATAAATCTGCAGCAACTGTGTGATGCAATCATGTAAACATGGACCAAAAAAACTGCAGAAGCTGTGAAGAAGGCAGTTCTGACCCCAAATCTGACATGCTATACCCAATAAAGTGACCTGCAAGGGCAATGTGAAATCGGGTATAGTCCCTTTAAGTGAACTCTGCAGAGTGGGAAGCAAACAACATATCAGACCAACTGCGTGGAGTTCGCAGACAGATCCACAAAACTCCAACGACTGTAGAGGAAATAAATCCCGAGCTCACGTTTGTCAAACAAATTTGTGTTTCGGTTTCAAAAGCAGCAAAATAAACTGGACATTATTTTTACAACAGAGGCTCAAACAACAAATTCTTCTTGAATTATGTTTCATCCACACTGATTCTGCCTTTTTTCTGGCTCTTGAAAGCTCAACAGAAAGAAAAAGACCAAAATGAGAGCGAGCGAGAGAGAAAATAGAGAGAGAGAGAAACAGTGTGTGCGTGTGTGTGTGCTGCCAAATGTACACCAAAGGTGGCGTGTTTGAACTTGAGTGTGGAAAAAAAGCCCAAAATGTCAAAAGCACTCCAAAAGAGGTTTGAGTAAAATCCCTAATTAAATGTGATTTTTCTGCTCCTGCCAAAAAATCTAAAAGCCAAAAAAGTCTCTGAAAGACATGATGTTGTTTCATGTCCTGTTGCCATTTGCCCCTAAAACATGCCAGTTCTGCCAGTTCTGAGCCAAGGAGGAAAAGCACATTTGAACATCTTAAGACAGCTGATGGTTGAGTTTTTTTTTAAAATTTTTTTATTCCAAAGACTAATTTAAGGAGGAAGAGGTTTGTTGGAGACGTAAAGACCGTGAGCAGAAATCTTCACACCTTTTTGTGCTGAGCGGTTTAGTGGTGATCAAGAGCATTAGAGACAAAGTGAAAATAAATGACAGTGACTGTTTCCACTACAGCGATGGTTGCTGTTCTGGAGTCTGACTCGCTCTTCTTCTGAAAGGAACAATACTTGTACTGAAGCCTACGCTGGTCTGCTGGCGGCGACATGTGAAAACTGAATCCCGTTTGTTTGAAACGCATCATTTTCTCTTTGTCAAAGAGCAGAATCATGCAGTCAAGAGAAAAAAAAACACTCACCAGTTTCCAAGCGTAGCTAACATTGTACGCATCTTTGCTGTTGTCTCTGAGCCGGTTGGTGTGCCAGGACAGAGAGGAGTTCACGGGCACAGCAATCACCTGACTGCCCAAAGGGAGGCTGCAAAACACACAGTCTGAATTACAAACAATCAGCTCATGTGCGCCAGGATTTTGTTTTAGTTGTTTTTACAGGAACAGCTCATCTTTTCTCACCTGAGGATGTTCTGTCGGACAACAGGGAAACCGGGGATGTTCTCATAGTGGATGATATCTGTGTGCAAGGGAGGCTCGGTCATCAGGTAGGGCCTGGTCAGCGACGGGTGCATCAGGGTGTAACCTGCAGCATACCGCATGTTTGGTGGGTTTAGCAAAGTAAAAACTAATTATAACATATTCCAGTGGATAACACAGGTTTGCCCTGCTGTTTATCGTTGCAGTCATTTCTATTTCAGTTTTTATTTCCTGTGAGTCTCTCATACAGAGCCTAAACACTTCAATAGCAGTTAAACTAAATGTAAGAAATATCTAAAATGCACTCATTTGCTATTTTTGGCTCTTTAGCATTGACACCTTTTGTCAGCTGCATATTTCAGCACTAATTGGCAGCAGATGATTTGAGCGCCTGCTAATTGCTTTAATGGGAGTCATTGGTCCATGTTTATGGAGTCCCAGCTCTAATTGGCACATAGCAGCAATGAGCTAGAATTTGATGGCATATTTATTACGATAATAAAATCAAAGAGACTCTGAAAGGTTCAGCAAAGAAGCAAAACTCACACCTGCAGACACTCTTTAACTTTGAACAATTCACAAGTTGAATATTTATTTCAAACTTTCACATTAAAAAGGTTTTATGATTTTTCCTCGAGCAAACTTTCCCTGATGTCCCTCCTAAGCTAGCAAACATGGTTTTACAGCGGTGTCTCCTTCTTTCCTTGCACTCTTTTCCTCCTCAAAGCTCCTCAGAAATATATGCTACCTTTCCTGTATATTACATTTTTTAATCCCTTCATGTTCTTACTGAACTAATTGGCTTGATTTTTCACCCTGACGTGCAAAACTCCTGCAAAAAACGTAACCACTAATGTCATTTCTCGCCAGGCTGGCACGGCGTAACCTTTCCTGCTTTAAAGCTCCAGTAGTTGAGGCAAAATCCTCCTCAGTCGAGGCCAAAACAAACCTGGACCGGACATGGACACTAACCTTTCGGCAGCGCGGCAACGTAATGAGGCGGCTCAACGTGAAGGAGGTGACAAAGAAACGCCAGTACCATGTAGAAGATTCCAATTTATCCAAATAAGAATTAATAACTGTAGCGGCCGATGTGCCATCAAAATAAAGAGCATTCTCACTTTTATTTGGAAGAACACCACCAACATTAAAATAAAATAAAAACTGGAAATTTTTCCTGTAGAATTTTCCTGGTTGAGGCTTTTTGGGTTACAGATTTAAACGCGTCCATTTTATTTGTTCTGTTGTCTCTTGGATCAGCTGAAAATGGGCCGAAGGCAGATTTAAAACCTCGTCAAAGGGGAAAGGTTTGCATTTATCTGTGCACCACGCTGGGACTGACCTTTGTTGTCAATGAGGAAGGTGTAGGAAGCCAGGGAGTCTTGGTAGTAGGTGACATCCTCCAGGATGTAGGCCAGGTTTACATCCACCCCGACGACACCCAGGAGCAGGTTACCAAAGTAGCACGGCCGGCTCACCGTCATAATAAATCCTTGTGTTTGAGAAATAAAGCTTATTAAAAAATCTTTCTCCTCTGAAACTAAAAGTAATTTTCATTTATCTGACTGGATTCTGCTCACCATCGCCCATCGGGTCGGAGTAGGGCAGGCTGAAGCGGGCCAGGTCGATCATACGGTTGGGCAGGTTGATGTAAAAGCGACCCACCGTCGTCTCCAGGTTGCTCAGCTGGTTCAGCACCATCATACTGCCTTTCATCACCGGCATCATGGGAGCTCCTGCAGATCCGGCCGAGGGCGCGGCGGAGGAGCGTTCTCGCTCAAACATTCGGTCCACACCATACTTGACCGAATTCTGCTCTGACAGGTCTCTCAGGAAGGCCAGCTCCTTCAAGCCCGTAACTCCCTCTGAGGGAGGAGAGAGGCAGAGAGAGCGGTACAGAAACCGGGTTAGGGACAAGAAAGGGAGTCAACTGTTTGATTTAATGAAGCGGAAATATTGGGAACAAATCTGTAACTGATGGTTTGCCTGCGGAATAATTGAAGAGGGTAATTGTGCATTTGAAAAGAGGAGGGAGTGGCTGAAAAGGAGCTGAAATGAATAAACAGCTCTTCACTAAAGAGTGCATGACTCAAATTCTAAATATAAAGGGCAACATTTTGTCTTTTTCCTCTGGTTGTAAGAAAAGAATGACTTCAAGGAGCTCAGACACAGAAAAGACAGTCCTCCCTCCGAACAAGGACTCAATTCAAAGCGTCTCTTGTGACGGGAAGTTTATTTTTACCATAATTAACCTCATGTGCTTCACATGGTTATACAGCAAAAGGCTTGCATTAAAATCGGATTATAATAAATGTTACCACATGAAATTTGACCAAAGAAAAAAGCTTCTAAGCAGCAGAAGCAGAGATAGAGATCAACATGCAGGCCCTGGCTTGTAGTCCGCTGTGATGATCTCCATAAGCTTCACTCATACAGTCCGATGGAGCCCAGCTGTCGTCTGCCAGACTCAGAGATTACGACACGAAGAAATCGCTTTAAAGAAAATATACAGCTCAGACACCGATTCACATTTCTGACTCCATCTTTCCAGGCTTCATCAGGTCTTTCAGAGGATGGATGGAAAAATAGATGGTAGGATGGCAGCTCCCTACAGCTGTCACCTGGAACATTTGGCATGCCACGGCCCACTGGGAAGGACGACGGGGCAGACTGGCTGCCAGCGTCCAATCATTGAATGGATTACAGCAGAATCCCTTTTTAATACAAAGCCTCTGCTCCTTTCATCCCTATGCTGGACTATAGAGTGGAGGCGATGTCACCATGGGTGACAGAGTCAAACCAGCACAATGAGGAAATTCTACTGACACCTCAGGTATCCAATCACTTACATTTAGGATTGGGGCTGCATGCTGACTGTTCTAATATTCTGATATGTAATGTTGCTCAACATTTCTGCCTTAAAAATCTAATGTTTGTTTCCCATTTCTAATTAAAAGGCCTTTAATTACTCAGTGGTATTATCATTAAACAACTGCAAAGCCCACCTCTAAAACCTGCCACAGACATATATTCACACACACGTCCACACCGTCGTACTGAGAGACTGTCAATCTCGTGAACTTTACATTTGGCAGGGGATGCGGCGAGCGCGAGTCCTACTCCCGCAGCAGGCCTTTTCAGCCTCATGCAAACCCATCGGCAAACAAAACAAATGTTTTTTTGAATATGCAAGGCTAATAAACTCGGAGAACAAGATATTTCTGCATCCTTTTCATCATCTCTCTTTAAAGAGCCAAGGTCCTCTGTCAGTCACACGCGAAGTGAGCAGCCTGCCCTTTGAAGTCTCACTCTGCTCTCTCTTAGATGTACCTCATTTCCATTCGCCAATGCAAAAATGATTCGTATTAATGGCGGACTAATGCGTGCTCAGCAGGAGAGCGCATGTGTGCTGCAGAGGGAGGTTGGAATTAAAAAGGAGGCTGATGGATGGAAAAAGGACAATGAAAGAGCAAAATAAGAATACAGACCTCAAATGAATGCACACAGACAAAGGGGAAAAAGCCCTTTGAGGTTTCAGAGGGATTTCGCTACTGTCAGTCATTTCTTGAGAGAAATGTACAAAGAGGCAGAAAATATCTCATATCAGGATATGAAACATACAGAAACAATTCCTGGCAAAGCTAAAAGTGAAAAAGGGTTTTACCGTTGTAGCTAAAAATAAGGGAAAAGAATTATGATGCATTTTCATGTACAAAGACTAAAGATGGCAGAACAAACTAATAACCAAACCGATTAAGGAGGGGGTAATGAGCAAGAGATGACTCCCTTTACTTTCAGATAATCCTTCATTATTGACGTTTTTTGGTTGTCACAGCCAGAGAAAAAAAACGAACTTTTGCCTTGCACCTGAACGCATCAGTGCATCTTCTAGGTGTACGCAGAAGAAACCAAATCACGAGCCCCTCACCGTTCATGAGAGCGTAAGTCAGGATCATGACTGAGTTGTTGAGGAGCCGGTTCTCCTCTCTGACCACACTGAGCGTGGCTCTCTTCTCCTGCTCCGATGACTCCCGAGACGTGATGCCAGATGACAGATAGATGATCACCGTGTCTGTGGCTAATAAAGACACGGGACACGGCAGTTAATCCGCTATCATGCTTATCATGTGTTAAAGGCAGCAGCAACGTTTGACTTCATGTGTGAAACAGTGGCAGCACAGAGCCGCAGCTTTTCTTACTGGCGCTCTGCTTGCTGAGGCTGCTGGTGTTGCGGAGCAGCTGGAAGGCCTTCTGGAAGCCCGCTGCATGCTGGGTGGCTCCATCCGATGCCTTGATGTTGGAAATGAAGGTGCTCATCTTCCTCTTGGTCTCGCTAGTAGCCGGAGACAGCAAACTCTTATAGCACTGGTCCAGAGAGCAGGAGCGAACCGTCTCTGCCACCGACAGAATGGAGATCTGAGGAGGAGTAATTACAAGTTTACAAATTTACCACCTAATTAGAAACACAGAAAGGGGACTGAGCATCTCCACAAACCTTGTCGTGTTCATCTATGGCGTTGAGGATGACCAGCGCCGAGTCCCGGGCGATCTGAAGCTGCGTGTCGGTTACAGAGGCTCCGTGGTCGACCATCACCACGATGTGTTTAGACTGTGGCCGCACTGCAGAGACGTACACAGGCCTGCAAGGATGCACACACAAGTATACACACACGGGCAGGTATGGTCATTTAAACGGGACGGTAGCATCACTGGCAGATGCAACAGTTGTATAGTTTTGTTCGAATTTTGATGTTTTCTTAACATCACAAAGTTAATATAAAAGATTTTTTAGAACTTTAAATATTAAAAATATATATCTAACCACATTCGCCGCTATGTTTAAGTGATGTCAAATAGGATTAAAGCCTCTTAAGATCAAATCTAGACATGCAAACTGATCTGTTATCAACTTTCTGGGGATTAAGATGTATTCATGTATTTCTTTTACTTAATGTATTATTACCATGTTTGAATTTTGCAAAAGAAACACTTCTGATGACAAAGTTTCATTACTATTAAAATAAGTTGACACTGCATTTGTTTTTAGATTTGGTTCAGATGATAATATGAAATGTGTTAAACTCCATATTATAGCAAAATAGTATGTGTGTGTATGGTCTGCTGGGCCAACTGACACATACACAGGGCAAAGAGTGGTGTGGTGTACTCACAAAGCCTTATTCACATCAGAAACAAGCTAACTAACGTCATGTCTCCCATGGCCGTTTGCCAGGTCGCTGATCTGAACAGCAATGAGATTTTTTTTATTTTTATAGACTGTGGAGTCTCTTCAAGAGAGAGGTCTTTCAGTCATGGTTTAGAAAAAATCCCACAACACTGGAGGCGTGAAATTCCAACAGACTTTAGTGGTGCAAAGCCACATTCCAGCTGAGGGCATGTGTGGTGGCAGTGGTGTGAGAGCAGCATGCCATGAGCATGCCCTCTGAGCCACTCCACAACAGCCGGCAGAGAGGGGAAGGGGAGGGAGGGGTGGGTGAGGGTGATGAAGATGAAGGTAAAAACAAGTTGTGGCTTTTAACTCTTCAACAGTCTGCAACGTGCATATTTATTTGCAACTTCCATATTCTGCATCTATCCAACAGCTGTGTGAGAGAAGAAGAAGAAGAAAAAAAATAATTTCAACAGAAAGGTGTTGTTTGTGGAGTACCTGCTGCGGTGCTCGTAGTTCGCTTTGCAGTGAAACTTGTGGGCGGGGAAGACTGTGAAGATGCCCTCCTCTGAGCTGAAATACTGCCACTTTATGCCTGGGTTGGACTTCAGGTTGTCAGCCAGCACTGCAGGAGAGGGGACAGACAGAGAAATTCATTTCACTCATGAAATTTGTAGAGCGAAGTTTGTGGTAAAGGCGAGTAGGAAGTGATTGCTTTGCTAGAATATCTTGTTTTATTTACTTTTTTTAATATAAATTCTTAAAATTCACACAAGTATAAAGAGAGAACCGCATAGTCTGTAAGGGTGAAATCAGGGCATCATAACCATTCTCTGTTCACTGGTCTTTTTCTTATAGCATATCAGAGACTATTTTACTATTTTTCCCTTTACAGGGACTTCTGACGAAGCACAGGTCAGGGCACTGTGCGCTTCTTTCATTTGCTTTTTTATATTTTTTGTCTGAGACGGCAGTCAGTTCCAGCCTTTGCAGCCTAATTTGATCTAAATCAGTAGTGAGATTTTGACTGATGAGTAATTAATGACTTGATAGGGATAACATCAGGAACTTTGCTTTCTGATTGCCAAGTGGGAAGAGGTAGGGAGATACAAATTGATATTTTGGGACAAAGGACAGTGTGCTTCAAAGTTTCTATGCAATACAGTACGCATAGCTTATGAAATGAAAGGGGTGGGGAAAATAAAATTCGATTCACCTTGATATCACTTTTTTTTTTTTAATTAAAATACTTAAATAAGCTTTCATTGATGCACATATTAAAAAGGCATCATAAACATGTTTGCTACATAACACAGTAAAGATGTTTCCATTCCTTAAACCGTCTGAAACAAAGAACATATCTTTGGCATTTATTGTTTATTTAAAAAAAGGTTTGGTTTGATTTCATTTCTTAGCACTTACAATTATTGGGTCATTAGAAACTTTATCTACCTGATATTTTGCCAATTGGCTAGGTGTTTTTTGTTCTGATGTTGCTTTCTGTGGTCAAGGACATTTAAAAATGTCTTGTTAATTACATTTACAGCCCTCGCCAGCCACGCAAACTACATCCCTGCCTGTCAGCAGGATCCACATAGCCTCTAAATGTGGTTCTTGGCATGTGGGCACACTGAATTAATCACCTGCAAAAGAAAACTTGTTTTTACCATTTCTAACTTCGCACCAGTTTTTCACGCTGTTTTTCCCCCCTCCTTTTAGTTACGCACAGAAAAAGACTCAAACATTAAAATCCAAAACAAGTAAGACACAAACGGCCAACTCACACAGATTCTGAGGTTTTTAATGAGGAAAAAAAGAAAAAAAACACCAAAAAAGTACTTCAGGTTACATTTAGTCTTTACTGAGACACATGCGTCCTCCATGCCCGGTCACTCCATCCATCTCTTCGGCTCATGTAAACAGGAACCACTCGACAGCAGAAGAAGGCTTACATACACATATGTCAGGATACAGTGATCTAGTCTGGAAACAATGTTTGATTCTCAGAAAGAGATGGACGAGGCAAGAAATAGCAACCACATGACGCTCATTTTCTGCTCTTCACGTCATCCGCTTTGATATTTCAGCATCAACACATAAACAGATTTAATTACAGCTGTAATGCTGCAAGTGGCACCCGAGTGCGTCCTTATCTTTTCCTGCTCTAAACGTTAAGTTTTTTTTTACTTCGTGGAGACGACTGGTTGTATCTTTCTTTATCTGGGTGTATTTTAGTGTCCCTTTCTTGAATCAGCATGAAGAGAGAGCAACACATCAGTACTTAAATTCTTATTGCTTTCAAGCCCCTTTCAAGCAGAATATGATCACGACACCGTTGTGCTCTAAAACTAATTATCTCCAGCTCCTTGTGCCATGCGGTGATGGTTCATTGCTGCTGGATGAGCTTGCATTTACACAGCAGATGAAGGCCATCCAGCCATGCACAACTCCCACGAGAAGTGCCCTGAACCCAGCAGTAAGTGCAGCGTAGGTCACTTTCTGTCTCGAGGGGCAGTGACTCTCTGCAGGGGTTCACAGCCCAGATCACAAAAGCTTTCCTCTGCACCCATTTCAACTTTGGGCTGTTTCAGCAAAATAACTTATTGGTTGGTGATGAAACTTGCGGCAGGGCTTTGCACTGCCTAACACTTCAATTGTCCCCCCTCTAGTGACACCTCTGCAACCAAATAAAGAAGTACATGCTTTGTAAATACTTTAAATACACTCATTATTTCAGTTTTTCCATTCTATTTTTTTCTTTGCTATTTGCACATATTTAACTGGTTTCTATTACTGCTTCCTCTATTCTTTAATTCAAATCAATTCTGGAAGTATTAATTACATATACATGTTTATACTTAACAATTAAAACCTAAACTATTAAGAAATTCACTGACTTTTATGACAATCTGGCCGTGAATAACACAAACATTAACCATTAGGAGTTCTGAGGTAAAGACCTCCTGGCGAGTCTGAAAACCATGAATCTCTGCACCAAACGTTGTACCTAACCATCCAGTATATATGCAGATAATTGATGATTCGTGCAGCTTTGTATCGAAGGTTACGGCAGATGTAAAGTTACAATATCATTAAAGTGATGATAGTTCATCCTCTGAGTACTACGTCTTTGGGAAACCCAACAATCTACAAAACAATCTACAAAATTTGATTTCGTATTTCATGTACAGGGTGTGGAAAGAGCAAAACAGACTGAATCATTAAATGATCAGCGCTGGAACTATGACTGATGTATGATGGCTGAATAATAACCATCATGACTACCTAACGACTAACTAACAAACAAGCTTCTGGGTCTGAGGTGGTGGTCTCCGACCTGAAGTGAACGATGTGAGCAAACTGGAGGTCATGTAACACCTCTTCCATAATAGAAACTACTAGAAATTGTTCAGGAGGAATGGCTGGAGTAAGAAAAGGTTGAAGAAGTGAAGATGAATTAAACTGGTTCTGCAATCAAACTGCACTCAGCCCATTTTCTCTCCCAGCAGCTGGTGCAAGTACCCATCCCTCCGTATCCACCATCTTCCCCTTCCTTCTAAAAAAAAGTAAAATGCTAGATGAAAGAGCAGAAGATGGAAGAAATACAATGCAGTCTTGACAAAATATTTCCATTTCAATCAGCTCCTACCCCTCCCTTCTTTCCCTTCATTTATCATTCTCTCCTTCTCCGCTATCCCTCACTGTCCCAGGTAACTCCCTCCCTCCCATCTGTAGCAGCTTGTTTAGACTGGGCTGAGACAAATGGGAGAAAATGAATACGCTGGGAGTTTGGGGGTCAAGGAGGGCTGAGTGTGAGGGACGAGAAGGGGGGTGGGGGGGTGGAGGGGTAACTCAAACTCGCTGCGACTGGCTTGTAGGGAAAATAAAACCCTGCTGACGGTGACTTGTTATGAATGGCAGTCATTATGAATGGCTTGCAGAGAGGGGATACTGAAAAAAAAACTATGGGGTGGGGGTGACAGAGGATGAACTGATGATAATGATGATGACGATGATGATGATAATGATGACGATGATGATGATGGAGGCTTCACAAAGGAGGAAATATCTGGTACAATGAAAGAGTACAGTGTTCAGCGCATTCAGGTGTGATGCCTTTCAGCCATCCCTGCGGGAACTCCTCGTGCTCATTTTGAGATCACTCCGCTATAAGTTCTTTGTTTTCTCAAAGTGTGAGCTACGATTTGCAAACAGATCGGAATATTCCACAACTCATGCACAACTTACAGCATCATAAATAACTGGAATGGAGAGTAGAGGTTAAGAAACAGGTCTTCCATATGAAGCAAATCTTTTTACTTATAATTTGAAAGTAATTTTATAATCATAATTTTTGTAAATTATGTTATGTTTGTTAATTATTGTTAATTATTCAGCAACATACTTCAAATTTAACAACTATTTTTTGCTAAATATATCATCTCTGATTAAACGTAGTAATTGTAAAATGTAAACACAGAATATAATGATTCACAATTCTTATAAACCCATATTTAATTACCAGTCAAAACAAAAAACTATAAGAGGGGCAACAAAAAACTGGAAAAGTAATAAGCACAAATAACTAAAGGAGCATTTGACAACTAAATAAGGTTACCTGGCAAGAGGTCAGTAACACATCTGCATAGAAATGGAGTATTTCAGATTTTGGATGTAAAGATGGACAGATGCTCCCCAATCTGCAACAAACCGTCTAAAAATTGTCAAACAATTTCTGAAAAATCTTCCTCAAAGCAAAATGACTTTGAAGATCCCACCATCTACAGTACTAACGTCATCAAAATATTCAGAGAATCTGGAAGAATCTCTGTGTACATCCGCATAAGACTGAAGGTCAGGGGTGCGCTGCATTAGAAACAGGCATGATTCGTATTGGAAATCCCCGCATTGGTTCAGGAACCAACCCACAATCGCAGCTGAAAATTCTTCATTCGAATGTATATGCACACAATCTAGAAATGCTGCTGTCATCTTTGGACCAAAGCCCATTTAAATAATCTGAAGCAAATGTTTACAGACAAATTTGAAAAAAAAAAAAAGTTCCATTTTGTTCTCAGTCAGATGAAGACAGATGTGAGTTTTACAAGATAATCCTAATGTGCGTATAAACAAGTGTATTTTGGCTGCAGCTAGAATGCCTACAAACTGTTTATTTTTCTCACTCATACATCTTTAATGTTAAGGATGCTGAGGTGATGCTGCATTTTAATTCAGGGTATATGCAGGAATCCTGAAGTTAATTTCAATACATTTTTAAGACTTTTAAAAGACTTTCCAAAAAACTTTTAAGACCCCATCGCCACCGCAA
>JAVQJG010074129.1:0-22182 GCA_036024015.1 Craterocephalus amniculus | reverse complement strand
TATCTATCTATCTATCTATCTATCTATCTATCTATCTATCTATCTATCTATCTATCTATCTATCTATCTATCTATCTATCTATCTATCTATCTAAGTTGTCACAATGGTTTTGAATGATATTTAGAAGAACATAGGTTGTTTCTGTCAGGAATAATAACTTCTGTTTTGGCTTGATTTTATTTTATTTTTTTTCCAGTCATAATGCCGCCCTCAGCTCTCGACCAGCTTAGTAAGTGCATGTAAAATTAAGCAGTTCTTCATTCCAGATGTTCCCTCTTCTGTTTTCTTGACTCTTTATTTGATCATTTCATCTGGCAGGTAGACTTAATATCACCTATCCGATGCTGTTCAAGCTGACCAACAAGAACTCAGACAGGATGACACACTGTGGTGTTCTTGAGTTTGTAGCTGATGAGGGAATCTGCTACCTGCCACACTGGGTGAGAAACAATAATTAGTTTGTAAGAAAAGAATGAATAAATAAATTATAGATATAATAAAATTTGTAGGTAACATAAAAGCTTTTAGAAATGTACATGTGATTCAGCAACAGACATGACATGTTATTTTTTTATTATATGGATTATTCTCTGCTGATTAAGTGAATTTTCCAGCCATTATCTAAATATTCAAGTCAGAACTGACATCTGGTCAATTTTATTTTGCTGCAGATGATGCAGAATCTCCTGCTGGAGGAAGGTGGTCTGGTTCAGGTGGAAAGTGTCAACCTTATGGTGGCCACCTACTCAAAGTTCCAGCCTCAGAGTCCTGACTTCCTGGACATTACGAATCCAAAGGCAGTGTAAGAAATGTCATCTGAGAACATTTATATCATGCAAATTTTTCTATTTTTCTGTTTAACTGAAGTGATTAACAACACTGTCTATTGGTCTATTGATTACAGACTGGAGAATGCACTGAGAAACTTTGCATGCCTCACGACTGGTGATGTCATTGCTATAAACTACAATGAAAAGGTAAGTTAGTTAATTATATTATAAATGTAAGTCACTTTGGATCAAAGCATCTGCTAAATGACAGTAGTAGTAAGTATTTTCATTGTTATTTCAAAGCCCTGCTGCTAACAGAATCCATGTTTACTTTAGATTTATGAGCTGCGAGTAATGGAGACCAAGCCAGAGAAAGCAGTGTCCATCATCGAGTGCGACATGAACGTAAGACCCTCAATATTATGTGAAACCCAGGTAAATAATTCTGTTGCATTTATTAATGAATCTATTTGTTGTGATTCTTTTCCTCAGGTGGATTTTGATGCTCCTTTGGGTTACAAGGAGCCTGAGCGACGACCTCAGCACCAGGAAGAACCAGCAGTGAGGACCAAACCCTGAAAGTATGTGTGTATTACATGTTCAAACAATGTGATTAAAGTCATTTTTTGACAGGAGGAAGAGGGAGACCCCGCCAGTTATGCTGACATGGACACAGGATTCAGAGTGAGTACTTGTTGCTATCAAATTCAAACAATCGGCACCGTTTTCACTACTGACCATTGTTGCAATTAGAAACAATGAACCTTTAAAAATGTGTTTCTTATCTGCAGGCTTTCACTGGTTCTGGAAACCGCTTGGATGGTAAAACAAAAGGGATTGAGCCAAGTCCTGCTCCTCTCAGCCCAAGTGACATTAAAAGGTGACACCTGCAGACTTTAACGGCCTAATTTTTTTATTACATAACAACTCTGCATCAGCTCAAGCACATTTTTTGTCCTTTTTTTTTTTTTAAAGAGAAAATTAATGCCTTTAGAACAGGGAACAGATGGCAAGAAGAAGAAAGAAAGCATGAAACCTAGATTTACAGTATGTCCAGAATCAAACTGGAAACGGTGCAGTTCATACAATTTAAGCCCAAACCAACACGCAAGTGATACCGTCGATGTCTTTATGTAAGACAGGATTTCTCTCCAAGAAACGAGATCTTTCATAGTTCAGTTCTGCAGGTGGTGGTGAGCTGACTTGAAGCTCTTGATAACATAGGTCTGAACAGGGTTCTCTCACATTGTTGTGATTGGCTTGTCACAATAAAAGGCAATGACATGTAATAATTGTATATGACATTATATTATTAGGTTGTAACAACCTCAGTTCTTTGTGCTGAAACTATTACTTTCCCCTCCCTGTTCTCCACTGTTACTTAATTCAGTGTGACAGAAAAACATGTAAATTATTCTGATTTCTTAACAAGGTCTCTACTGTGTGATGCTTACTTGTGTCGTCACCTTGTTCTGTTGACACATGAGATTGTCAACTTGGTACAAGTTAATTTAATTGAGCTAAAATGTCTAAACTGTAATTTGTTTTACTACATGCCATTGAACCTTCATATATGTCTAATGTTGGATTTCCTATTGCAGAGGCATTCCTAACTATGACTTTAAAATTGGCAAGATCACCTTCATCCGAAACTCCAGGCCTCTGCCCAAGAAGATTATAGAAGATGTAAGTAATAAAGATAATTTCATTACATTTTATATTTTATTTTTTTATTTTTCTTGCTTTTTAAAAAAATGTGTGCATACATTACAGTAATACTTGAAAGTTATGTGTTGTTAGACTTTATTGCCCAAAAACGTTCTTTTTTTAAGATTGTATTTTCAAGCTAAAACCCAGTATTTTTCCTCTCAGGATGATGCTATGAACAGATTCATCGCTTTCTCCGGACAAGGACAATCACTACGCAAGAAGGGCAGAAAGCCTTGAAGAAATAAAAATGGAGAACTTGGTTTATGTGACACCTTCAACAACAGTAAAACAAAACAACTGACTGGTCAAGCATCAGAGTTTCACCTCTGTGTCTGTGTTAAATGGGAACTTTGCTGTTGACTTTTGATTATAGTTTTTGATTACATCTGACAGTATTATTTTGCGCAAGAGAAGCTGAATTGCATAAATACTGTCAGTAATAATTTAGCAGTCAGAGGTTTATGGCGACTTTTTTGAGCCAGGCAGAATATACCATTCATCTCCAACACAAGGAATAACTTACGAACTTATTCTTGTAATTATAAAAAATTCAAATAATCTTTGAGCCCCCAGTGTTTTCCAAAATTGCTACTTTGTTTTTCTTCTTACATTTTACCTTAAATATGCTGTATGCAGAATCCCATCAGGATAGAATGGGAGCAATAATACTTTTGTTTTAATTCTAATGATGAACATTTTTTCTTCTGGGTTATAGGAATAATTACATGGGTCTTTTTCTGGGTTTATTTATAGACAAATAAAAGACTGTGTTTTGAAGTAATTTGCTGTTATTAACTTTGTTGAATTGCAATTTCATGTCAACATAAATTTTACCAGCATTAACAGATAAAATTAGTTTATTAGATTTGTAAATCATTGCATTCTGTTTAATCTACATTTGACAGTGTGCAAACTTTTGTGAAATTGGTGTTGTAATGATTTATATACTCGTTAGAATAGAGCCAATGCAGAAAAATGTTCATATTTGTCCACATTTTGCCTTCAGTTTAATGCAGGATTTCTTTTTGGCAAAAGAATATTTGCGCTTTGATTGTGAAAGGACACTGAACCGGAAGTGTAGCTGCCGACGCTATCTTAGCTAGCTAGTAATGGACCATCCTGCTGAAAGAGCGTGGAGGGTAATGACTGAAATATATTTATAATCAAGTGATTTTAAGCGTAATATTATTTCCTATAGTTGTTTACACTCTTGAGTGGGCTAATAGAAATCCAGAAACACTAAGTCACTGTGAAATAATTAGCAAAGTGATTAGCTTTCGTTGCTTAAATATGAACGTAACCTTTTCTGTCCGTAAGCAATGTCAAAGAGGGGCGGAGAGTGTGAGAGTTGTTTATTTGGTTTTGAATTCGACTTTTTTTGTTGAATATTTTAAATTAAGTTTAAAATGTTTAATTCCGAGACATTTTAGTGAAAAAACTAAGGTTCACCCAAAGTTATGGCCATAGGGGGGCGATGTAAACAAAGCACATATATACACCATATCATTGCTGGGAAATTCTGCAGATCATATTTTAACGAAATTGTTGTAAAGTTTTTTTCCCCTCCATCCTGTGGTCTTTTGATTATATGAGATGTAACAAACAAGGACAGATCAGTTAATGACCAAAGATAAATATTAATACATCAGGGTTGTATGTTTCAATCTTACTGTGTCCACATAGCCACCAAGAGCATGTGATGTCTATTGGAGCGAGTTCAGACACTGCAGAAGTTTCAGGAATATTTTTCACCACTACTATGCCTATGGTACCACCCCATCCTGTCAACAGTGGAAAGACGACTACCATAACTGCAGAGAGTGGGAAAACCACAGAAGCAACGACTCCAAGGTGCAGCTGCAGGTAATCACATAAGATTTGAACTTGTGATTAACACCCTCTAAATTGTCCTAAGGTTGTTATAAACATGTTTTATGTCTATATTATAGAAAGCTTTGCAGGAAAGTGAGAGGAAGCGAGTGGCAGAGCAGAAAAACTTCATCCCAGTGTGGCAGCTGAGGAAGGAGCCACCAGGGGACTGGCACATGCCCCTAAATCAGGAACATCCACAAGACTCTTGAACTGCAACTATTACCTTGCTGTCACTACGTCATGAACATTCATTTCATGGACATTGCTTCCAACAGAGCTACAATCACTCACTACCATATCAGGGTGCAATCCATAAGCTGATGTTTGCAAGCCGATGTGTCATATTCTTAAACAGTGTTGCCATCTACTGGTCAATGATGACAGTGTCTGATCGCCCGGTAAATAACACGATTTCAGTATAAAACGGTGCTGTTTGCTGTGAAAATTGAAGCATAATTGCAGTAAAAAGCTCACAGAAAATAAAACTTCATCTTGATAGAGAATTTAGTCTCAGATATGAACAAATAGATTATCCGAGTGAATCTGATGTGCTTTGTTTTTCTACGATGGAACTCAACACATTGTTTAAACCACCACTGAACAGCAACAATGGTTTGGTAAAATTTCAATATTTCTCAACCACTTGCCATGTTGACTATCTTAAATCATGGTACATATTCTGTTCTTGATGCTGTAGTAATTTCTCTGTGATAAATTCTTATTGATAGAGTAAATATGAATGAATTCAATGGGCTCAATATGTTGTAGAGTTCTGACTTGACCCCAGATAACAAAATGCTGAATAAATCTGAACAAACAGGGTTAATACAAATGTACATTTTTTATTTATCATAATTTTTCAAAATAAATGAGAAAAAGAAATTGATTTTTTAACAGTAATTTATGTGACTTCAAGCTCATACGTAGAGGGAAAACAAAGAAAATGTCTTTCACACCTGAACTTGCGGGCTGTCTGTATCTTGGCTCAATAAAACATATTCAAACAAGTACACTGAAACAATCCATGGAGACTGCGCCCACAGCTGTTACTCGGTGCATCACTGTGTGTACACTTTAGTGATGTCACTATATTTCCCATCCGGAGCTTCATAATTTGGGATGGATGGTGTGTAGGCGGGACCCTCACGGGTGAAGGGAAAGAGAAAAGGGTCTGGCTTCAGTGCTGCCTGGTACAGCTCCTCTGACTCCAGCTTCAGTTCTTCCAGTGCCTCCCTCTGTGCTTCCAGAGCAGATTCTACTGCCTCCACTTCAGCTAAGTGCTGCTTCTTTAAGAGTAAGAACAAATACATCCCACTAACTAACTGGACAAGATCAAAATAAGTGATCAAAGTTCACGTTAACCATTAATGATGGAGTGAAAGATTTGCAGTAACCTGTTTGTATCGACTCCATTCTTTCAGAAGCAACGCTCGACCCTCACTTTTTTCAAATGACACCTTTGAAGCAATTCGCTCTCTTTGTAAAGAAAACATTCAACATCAGTTAACTTCAAAGCAAAGAGTTAACATTTTCATAAAAAGCATTTATGTTTAAGATGTACCAATAATGAGTACACGTAACTTCTAAAGTCGTTTTAAGATTTGGAAACTGGTTACATGCTTATGGCATTCATTCATGGACAGCAGAGAAATGAGCCTCACCTTGTTTCATCCAAACATTTGGTTGGAGTGATGAAGTCCTCTATGGGGATGAGCTCAGGTGGAACCCTCTCCAGTTTCTTCAGCTTTTTCTTCAGTCGCTCTCTCAACATCTGTTCTCTCCTTGGGTCCACTTTCTTTTTCTTTTTTGGCTCCGCTCTTTTGAAAAACAAACCAAAAATCTGAGCATTTTTTAAACAAAGTATATATATACAAATAAGGCAAAACAAAAATACCTAAATGCATAAATGAGTAGTCATCGATTTAATTTGAATTCTGAAATTAAATATTAGTTTAAAAGGCTTGTTGGTGTGATTGTTTATTGACAACATACAGTTTAACTATAGTGGTTACAACAGAAATGCAAAAAATATTACAACTAAATGTTAGAGAACACTACAACATAGCAGAAGACATTTTACTCTTCCACTCAACTTTAAAACCAATAAAAGCAATATAAAAGACAACACGAGAATTCCTAACCTTTGTAATTGTTTTGTTGTGCTTTCTGAAATGGTGTTCTTTGTTTTATCAAAGGTACGATTTTATAAAATAACAAGCAGTAGGAAATAGGGATGGGGATAATTAATTGACAATCGATTAATCAGTTGTTAAGATTATAATCGATTGCATTATCTTTTAATCCCTTAATTGAATGCATCTTTACACTGGTGCTGAAGTTGCATGTAAGCACATATCTTCCAGTGAAATGAATCCCATTTAACTGCCACAAGAGTTGATCATTCATAGATAGATAGATAGATAGATATAGTTTATTACTTTCACTTCATTTCAATATAGGCTACAAATATAAAATTTTAATAGAGAAATATTAATGATTAATTGATTAATGATTGTCAAATCTCATTATAATTAAGACAATTTAATCTAGTGTCCATCCCTAGTAGGAAGACAAGGTTAAAATGGGGTGGGAAGGGGCTTTCGTGTAATGGCAGTCACAAGAACATGCCTCAATAGTCTTCTATTTGGGTCTACTACCTTTACCTGTTGTACAAATAGACATTTATATGCTTGCATTATACCTCAGGGGAGCAGATGTCTTCAGTGTCATCACAGGTGCAAACCACGGACTCTGTACGCTATGCTGTTGTTGCAAACTGCAAAATAAAACACAATAAACCAGTACAGATCAGAGTATGCCGAAACCGGAGTGGTATTAAACAGCTAAATTACCATTTTTCCCCAGCATTACTGTACAACCTTAGCTGATTTAGCAAACAGACAGCACAAATTATACAACACCCACCGTGATGAAGCGGCCTGTCGGGATAAAACCCTGCAAAGATTGCGCGAAAATGCTAAAGACATGTCCGTACTTTGTGTTATTTCACTTTAGATTCATACTTGGGACCAGAATAAAAGAAACATTCACATGTCACTTTAGTCGCCCCCTTGCTTAACAGAACAGACACGTCGCAAGAAGATGACGTAAGAAGCAAGCACGTTCATGATTAAACGTCATACGCACTTTCCAGTATTTTTAGAGCAGAAAATTAAATTAAACAATTCAACTAATAAAATTTTTGTTCTCATTTATACTCACTTAGATCTTGAAAATGCAAACGTTTTATTTTTTCCGTCTAAACACGTTTGAAGGTGAATTAAATGGGGAAAACTGTTGTCGAATCTCATTATAAGAATAAAAAGTCGGTGAGGTGCTTTATTTGGGGGAAAGGTCGCGGTGGCACATCTTTCTGCTCACCGTGGACTGATCAGCAAGAAACAGACCTGAAAGGTGTAACCAGGCTGTGGCAGATTGTTGAACCTACAAAATGGCACTTCTCAGAGGTAAGCAAATGTGTTTCAATCAGTTAAACGTGCTGAAAGCACACATGGTGCTAACAGTGTAGGTTTCATGCACTGTACATAGTTATTGTCAGATTTGTAAAGTCTGCAATTAACTGTATTATTATCAGTGACCCGGAGTGAATGTCAGGTTTATAAAGTTTACATTTTTTTAAAACTAAAATGTCAGGAGTTGTAAGCTTTTGCTCAACCAAATGTAACTGCGATGTAGGCGAAAGGTGACAGTAGATCGTGTCAGGATCATTGACAACTCTTTTGGCAACTTTCCTGTGAGAAAGTTGCAAACGACACTTCATGTAAAGAAATTCTAACATATTGACTAAACATTTAAACCCTAAACACGGAGGAGAAATAATTTGGTTGCTTCTCTTCTCCACACAGAGAATCCTCAGTTGTGAATCATGTAACCATCTGTTTATTGACAGTATTTGATATCAGTGCTTGAAAGAATATGGTGCCTGTATCAAGGGTCAGTAAATAAAAATAGTTACATGTGATTGCATTTGGATGGACACAAACTACTTTTTCCCTATTTTTTCCTTATTTAACTTTTTTTTGTAACAAATGGAACATGGAAAGCTCTTTCATGTCTAAATAGTAATCCTGCTGTGTTTCACTTATACCCTTTTGTGAGTAATCCCAGTTAAATACAACTTTTATTCAGCGTTGATCATACAAAGAAGGTGAATATCTCACAAATCTTTATTAATTTGGATTTTGAACACTTCTAACATAAATTTCTTATCACAAGAAATGCTCATAAGACATGTAAACTTAATTTCCTCTGTTTAAATTTCTAAATATATTGCAATTTCTTATTGCCAAGATGTCTGTGGGGATCACTTAACTGTTAACTCATCCAATTATAAAGCAAATAACAAACAACCAAAAGCTGAACTTGAGGAATTACCTAGCATTTAATTGAAAATGTGTTAATTGAGTTTTTCTTATTTTCTAAAAAAAACAATCTTCAAAGGCCAAAAATACTATGTTTTGATTGTAAATGTAAAATATCATAAAACAGATAGGATACAGAAGAAAAACATTTAAATACAGTTTAATTGTTCCTCCGTTCGTCTCTTATTCTAGCCTTTTACACTCTACCAGCTACAATGTTTGTCAAAACCACAATGAGTGCCAAATGCAGGTCAGGGCATCCTGTCCTTCCTTACATATACAATAGATTTACCAGCAGTTTAGTTAACTTATTAAAAACTAAGAAAAACATTAAGATGGTACTTTAATTACGAGAGATGATAGTTTTGTACGAGTGTAATTCCACTCCATAATGTTTCCTCTCTTCTTCTGCAGCTGCTGGGATGTGGCTGTGGCTCACTTGTGGCAGGTGTTAGCATGCTCTTGCTGTACTGAAAAGGTTATTTTTCTTTATAGGTGTATTTATTGTAGCAGCCAAGCGCACTCCATTTGGTACCTACGGCGGTGTGTTGAAGGATCACAGTGCAACAGACTTGGCTGAGCATGCTGCCAAGGCTGCCCTCGCTGCAGGGGGCGTGGCCCCAGAGCTTGTTAACAGCGTCATAATAGGAAATGTCATGCAGGTATTTCAACAGACTGAGAAATATACATTAAAATATCATGTCCTGGTTTGTTCTGAATGCTTTAAAATTACTAATCTATTCATCCATCTGTTTCAGAGCTCAGCTGATGCTCCATACATTGCTCGCCATGTTGGTTTGAGGTGTGGCGTTCCCATCCCAGTGCCTGCCCTCACTGTGAACAGACTCTGCGGGTCTGGTTTTCAGTCCATCATCAGTGGGTCTCATGTAAGCAATCCATCAAGACCAATAAGATAGAAGAAAATGAAATTAAAAAAACACCCTGGAAAGAGCACAACTGTAGAATTGTATGATTATGTGCACTCCTACAACCCAGCAGAGTCCTGCACAACTGCTCTGCTATGACATCTACTTTGTATGTTTGTATGTTACCTGTATCATTATTACATTGTCCTAGGGATTAGCTATCATTCACACCGTAAATCTTTGATTAAACATGCATTTCTAAACATATGACCAAACCATTATGATATATTTTAAGACTGACATCATGGTACACACAGGTCACATAAACAAGGATGTGTGCATTTGTGCAGCACTTTATAATAGCAAGGATGCTCCGTCCATGATTGAAAAACCTATTTTCCGTGTATTTTAAGTTCACTGCATCTCATATTTTGGCTCCTAAATAAAAGTGTATGGTTTGCTTGTATGTTTGCAGGAAATTTGTCTCAAGGAATCAGAGGTTGTTCTGTGTGGAGGCTCGGAGAGTATGAGCCAGGCACCGTACGCTGTTCGCAACATCCGCTTTGGGACAAAGTTTGGGTTTGATCTTAAGGTTTGTTATTGCTTCTTTTTACTTTAAATAAGCACTTGTTTACATAGAAACATGTGATAGCCAGAAAGACTTTTTATTTCCGCTTTATTTGTATAGATTCAATTCATAATAACATCATACCAATTAATTCAAGCTAATTCATTCTGTGTACATACAAGCTAATTCATTAAAAAAAGAATGGACCAGCTAAGGAAACCAACTGTTCCTCCATCCTGATCTAACATGAGGCAGCAGCAATGGTGTAAAGGAAGAAACTGCCCTTTAACTGGAAAGAAAAACCTCTGGGCGAACCCCGCTCAGAGAGGGGTGCTACTTACTCAACTGGCACAGGACAGAGCATAAGCTTGTTATTAATCTGGGAATGTGGGTAAAAATAAAACCTCTTTATCTGTCTGACAGTTAGAGGACACCTTGTGGGCAGGTCTGACTGACCTGCATGTCAAGATCCCGATGGGCATCACAGCAGAAAACCTAGCAGAGAAATACCAGATCACACGGGAAGACTGTGATAACTATGCATACCAGACTCAGCAGAGGTGGAAGGCAGGTGAGCAGTTTGTTGCTATTGATGCATTCCTTGCAATGTGCATTGCTGCTTTATAATCTTATTCTTAATAGTTGGACTGTAACTTTTTCTCTCTACAGCTCATGAAGGTGGTCATTTTACAGCTGAAATCGCTCCAATTGATGTGAAAGCTAAGAAAGGCAAAGTGTCCATGGCTCAGGATGAACACCCTCGACCTCAGACCACACTAGAACAAATGGCCAAGCTGGCTCCTGTCTTCAAGAAGGGAGGGACGGTCACCGCTGCCAATGCTTCGGTTCGTTTATTTGCTGCCTATTCTCAAAATATAGTACAATAAAAGAAATTCAGATGTGAAAACCATGGAGGAGTTTAATTCTGTCTGAGGTTGAAGATAATTCCTCTGTGTCTTGCTGACTGCAGGGTGTCTCAGATGGCGCTGCTGCTGTGGTGATCGCTAGCGAGGATGCGCTGAAAGAACACAAGCTCACTCCGCTGGCCCGGATTATGGCCTATCATGTGTCAGGCTGTGACCCAAGCATTATGGGAATTGGTGAGTGACAAGGCTATGATAGAGATGCAGTCGAACCCCTCTTTGAATTAAAAGTTGCGAATGGTTTAATAACATTGTTTCGATTCCTTTCATCATCTCAGGCCCAGTTCCAGCAATTACAGAAGCTCTGAAAAAAGCGGGCCTGTCTTTGAAAGACATGGATCTTGTGGAGGTTTGTTACTAGTAGGAAAAAAAGCCTTATTTTTCTCATATACAGTGGAACAAGAACTCAGATAATTTAGGAAGTGATGGCCAATTAAGAAATAATTATCTAAAAATGACTCGATTACTACATAGACTTAGAGTAGAAATATTTCCTTACTGTCCAAAGTGTAAATGGAACCACAATGTTTGCTTTTTGGGATTATTTTCCCTATTTGGACCTCAAATGAGGCATCAGTAGATGCCCGTCAAGTAAATGTAGAAAATAACTCTGAATTTTATCTAGTTTTGTGCAGCCTTTATTACATTTCTTCTTTCATATTTATTTAAAAATATATTTATTTGCCTTCATTATACTTTTTATTTTTGTCTTATTGTTCCTCAAGACACAAGCTGCTCAAGGAAATTTCATTATGCTGCATAATGACAATATATGATTCTTGAATTTGCTCTATGATTTAGTTTATAGTTTAACATAAAGGTAAAGAACCAGGTGTCTGTTTCTTTGCACAGGTGAATGAGGCTTTTGCTCCTCAGTACCTGTCTGTTGCCAAGGCTCTTGGATTGGACCCAGAGAAGAGCAACGTTAACGGCGGAGCAATCGCCATCGGACATCCTCTTGGTGCCTCTGGAACACGCATCACCGCTCACCTGGTGCACGAGCTCAGGTAGAGCAGTCGTAACCTGTAAATGTGTTTAACCAGGATGTCTGCTCTCTGATGAAGTTTCTTTCTGACAGGCGACGAGGAGGCAAGTATGCCGTTGGGTCTGCCTGCATCGGTGGAGGTCAAGGCATTGCAATCATCCTCGAAAAATGCTGATGAACAAAGCTGTCCTTTAAAGATGGATTCCTTTCGAAGGACGTCCTACACACACCGTCCACTCATGTGAAATCAAACACAGTTGATACACTCTCAAACAATGTTTTGTTATTGACATGTACTAATTTTATTATGAGATACAGCTGATTGGTTTCTTTCTTGAAAATAATCCCACTTTTGCTACTTACTCAGTTTGTCTCTTTAGTTGATTTTTACAATATCTACTGATGCCTTGAAGATAAAGAAGTAACAATGAACCGCACTTTTGTGCTCATACCTCAATGATGTAGGAGACTGGTGTGTACTGTATGTGTCTAAGATACAGTCCTGGGTCTTTGGTAATGTTGATTTGTAGCATCCCATTAAAATAAACTATTTGCCTTAAAATGCTCTGGATCACTCCATTTTCAGTTTTTAGAGTTACCTGCGTCTGGAACACTCTAAACAAATAGTTTTTAACATCTGTATCAAAAAATCTAAAATAAAAATTTCATACAATTCTCATTCTGATGTTTTCATGGCCAGCTCTTGTCTTTTTTCCTCTCTCTCTGTTTTTTTTTTTTGATAAATTAAAGAGATTTTTAATTGGATATTTTCTTGTTTAACCTCTCATTATAGTAGAGTCGGTAGGGGTAAATCAGATGAATCAAAATTTTGTTGATCCCAAACTGGGAAAGACTAAACCATTTTGACCATGACAATAGAATTACTGATTATATTAATACACCACCCCTATTTTTAGGATTTTTTTTTCATAATATTTCAAGTAGACTACATTTAAGCTAAAATAAAGGTTGAGTGAAAAAGAAATACTTTTAAAGTAAATGGTGTTCTAAAAGTAGTTTTATAATTAAAGCAATAGAGTATGCCTCTCATTATCCCAAACCCAAAAAACATCAAGATTTTCTCTCTAAAACAGTGTGAAGTTTGGATATGTTTTCTTTCTTAATGACTTTTTTTAAAAACAGATACATTTATGTGCAAAAAAGAAAAATGCAGTTTAAGTTCTTTGACTTCTAGCGAATTATTTAAGTATATGAACCACTTCCAGAAAAAAAACTCAACCGAAGAAAACTTTTATATATCAAATATAAGTAGAGTATATATTTTTTTCTCTTTGCATAATGAACATGATGTAAACTAAATATTCACTTCTTTGTTTAAAAACAGCCGAATATGTCAAACTGGCATATCTGACAAAGTGAATCCTGTTTAAATAAATAATTATGAATAGTAATCATAAAACAAATTTATTCGAGGGCAAAAAAATTATTATGCAAGAACTACAAGTACCGTCGCAGATCCTTGGAACACGACGTAAAGACGTCATTACTTTACGTCCATATATACGTAACGTCCCCGGATGTCGGTCTTTTTTTCATAGCAAAGGTAAGATGGCTTTCCCTTCGTGTTACTGTGTGAATAAAAATCTGCCTTCATCTGTTTTAAAGAATAAAAACTACCGCTTCTAAGTAACATGAATTGAACCATCGTATGTAGTCGATGCGCTAGACATGATTATTGGCTTGATTTATCCGCCATATCTCTAAAGAAGAGCAGTTTAGCAAGTCGGCACTTGTAGGCCGCCGGCTACCCTCTCCGTTTTAGTCCATAACGTCCACTACGTTGTTAATATAAACTGGTCTTCTATGGTTAGTCCTCACGTTTGGTATATTCACAACAACTAGATGTCATTGATCAATTTAAAAGCATAAAGTTCTCATAGAATAAGCGAGTTTTGTGCTAGCCAGCTAAGCAAGTACGGTGCTGCCAGCATTGCTAGCCATCGTACATGTCATGCTTGTGCAGTGACAATGGCTTTCGTATTAGCATAGTAGAGTAGTTGAAACAATTATTTCTATTATGAATGTATTCCTCTGTGTATTGGTGCATTATAAAGTTAGCTCAGCAACACTATAAGCTGACATGTTTGAGCTTGTCATTGATAAGTGTGCTATACATATAACGAAATATCAAAGCTATTATAATCAGATTGGTCACTTGTTTACAGCCAGTATTGTAAAGCTTATCATTACACTGTCAAAGCTACAACCACTGATCAGCACAAACCTGTATTCTGCATTTTTTCAGATGGCAGAGGGAGACAAAAAGAAGACTGCCAAGAAGAAGCACGGGAGCCGTAACCCGGTTCTGGCCCGGGGCATTGGCCGTTACTCCCGTTCGGCTATGTTCTCCCGCCGTGCCATGTACAAGAGGAAGACCAAGACCACTGAGACCAAGGTGAGGCTAGACATATGAAGCACACAAAAATGTAATACTTGTCACACTTGTCATTTTATTCCTTGATAACAATTTGTCAATTTCTCCAGATCGAGAAAAAGGTCAAGGCAAGACCCCAGTTCACCGTTGTAAAGACTGTTGGAGGAGACAAAAATGGGGGTACCCGTGTTGTCAAGCTGCGCAAGATGGTGAGTGATGTTTTTGTCAGTCAGTTTTTAATAGTATAAAAAATTTGAAGTGATATAATTCAGTAAGTTGCACTTTTCCTTAGTAAGATACAAATTGGAAAATGTTCATGCAATGTTAAACTTTAGTTTTAAGAATTGGCATATAGGGCAGTGCAGTGATGTAAATCTTTTTTTGGTCCTTTTTTTAAAATGAGATTTTCATATAGGAGCTTTTATGATTGTATTTTGGCAACTAATCACAAGGTGAAAGTTCACCCTCCTATCCGAAAATGCCAGGGGAGCTGTTGGGGCCATGTCTGTGCTTAAGTTTAATTGATCTTCTGTTGGACAGAAATGATGGCAAAAATCGTTGAAGTCATGGCGCAGATCTCCCTGGATGTTACTAGTGATATGTCATACTTGTCACTTTATTAGTTGTAAACAATATTTGTGCAGTCTAACACTGATGAGAGGAAGTGGTATGAAGGGAGGAAAAAAAAAAGCTATACATGTCAAATCTTGATGCAGGTTTAAATAAAATTTCTGTTGTGCCCTTGTAGCCCCGCTACTACCCCACAGAGGATGTTCCTCGTAAGCTGAAGAGCCATGGGAAAAAGCCCTTCTCCCAGCACAAGAGGAAGCTGCGCGCCTCCATCACACCAGGAACGGTCCTGATTCTGCTCACTGGTCGCCACCGTGGAAAGGTAAGAACAGTGGGCACCAATAATCTGATGGTAAAGAAGTAACCACAGGCTGAAAGAGATTTAATTTTAGTTTAATCATTGGGTAGCCAAAACCACCCCCATTTGAAATACAAGATCTCTTCTTCCAGTGACCTCTGGTCAAGGTGATATCTAAACCGGATACTACAATACTTATTTGATCAGTTGTTTAAATCCAGACGGAGTTGAACACGCAGATTTTCACCTCATTTTGATACAGGAATTAATCCTTTATTTTAGAGGTAAAGATCTTGTAGGCAGAGCTTGTGATCATGCAAACCATAGGATTTTCTGTGTCATAGAAAACCAACCTGACTGGTGCCACCTTTGACATCAAAGCAGGTTGTATCGCTACCCCTCGTTAAAATTAGTGAAGCCACAATGGTATTCACATGTAAACCAGTATTACCATCGGAATTCCCAAATAACGCTGACGTATGTTGAGTCTTTCATCACTTGGGACATATCGATTAAGTCCTCCAACAGCTGACCATGGAAAAAAGAGTTTTTAGGGCATAAAACTGACATGTTTTTGTTAAAAACCTCCTCCCTGTCGTCAGAAATTCTGTGAAACACACAAATGGCACAAGGGCCTGTGTGATCGTGTTGAATGAGACATAATGAACTTCCCTTAATCATTAAACTTGTTTGTGGACTCAGCCTCCAACATTAATCACGCCACCCCGGGAGTCTGCAGAAAGGGAGGGCTGAAACCAGAGGATAAAAAAGTGTCTTCACCATGTCGACTTGACATCAGAAAATCCCTTCAGTCCCTTTGTCACTGCTCATGCCAAAAACCCAAAGTCAGTTGGACCCTGAGGCCCCGCTTTCGCTGCCTGTATTTTATTAGTCTTAAGAGGAGACAAATTACAATTAAGTTAAATGCATCCATCCATTTTGTAAAGAGCTGCTATCCGCTACATTAAACCATAACATTTGAAGTTTGAGTTTAAAGGGAATAGCGTTACTGAAACGCTATGGAGCACATTGGAATGGACACTGATCTGTCAATAGCTGTGTTTACATGGACGAATATTTAATCTGTTAGATTGAAATCGATCTGAGCAGAGATTCCAGCAACACATTTACATAGATGCTGGTGCTGATGCACATTTTCTAACACTTTCTTCATGCCTGGCGTGTACTAGTTCAGAAGAAGGCAGGTTCCTTTTTCTCTTTTCACACTTTTACCCTTTGACCATCCAAAGGCTCAATATTCCTGAAATTTTCTGTTTTTAAGAAAAACGCATCTCCGACAGTCCCGTTCTGTTTTGCAGCCCCCGCATGGTTCAAGTATTCGCGGAAACGCTCACCTGGAATGAGTGTATACATAGTTGTTTTTCCTGCTGATCATGACGTGAAAAGGTTTAAACCACCCGTCAGATTAAAAACTATTTCTGATCAAGGTCAAACAGATCAGATGTTTGCATGATGTATTTTTACTCAGAATAGATGTTCAATCTGATCAATAGTGCTCCATGTAAACACAACTATCACAATGAGGTTAATGGGCATACAGCTAGTTGTAATTATTCAGGAAAATGACGTTCAGGTAAGCTAGAAGGTTCCTACCCGCAGAGGTTCTTGATTTGTAAGTCTTTACTACACATTGTGAGTATGAAAAGACAGCTGGGCACACAGCAATCCTACACCCTCCATATCACAGACATTGTCCCTGTCTCCCACTCACATGCTGCCTGGGCAAGTTATAGCAGCAAGTGTGCCTACACACACTTTGAGCTGCAGTTGACCTAAATAATGTTTGAGCTGGAACTGACGGGCAGAGAGCCCTCTACATAAGATTAGACTGTGTTGAATAGATGTTTTTCCTCCCATCTTTAAAGCCTTGCATGAAAAAGGATTGCAAGTATCATTCGAACGGCATAGTGGTTTGTCTACTATGAGTAGTTTTTAAGGTCTGTTTTGTGCTGTGACAATTCAACAATATGTTTAATTTGGAATCCTGGATTGAAAATGACCCAATACGGCCGATTTTAATTTAAATTTTATTTTTGCTTTCTAGCGTGTGGTGTTCCTGAAGCAGCTCTCCAGCGGTCTCCTGCTTGTTACTGGTGAGGATGACATTACATTTATTCTTTTAATAAACCAGTTTAGATATGTTGTGCTTCTTTTCTGATGGTTGTTTTCTTCCCTTAGGCCCTCTTGCTGTGAACAGAGTCCCCCTGCGCAGGGCCCACCAGAAGTTTGTCATTGCTACCAACACCAAAGTTGACATATCTGGCATGAAGATCCCCAAAACCCTCAACGATGCCTACTTCAAGAAGAAGAAGCTGAGGCGACCTCGTCACCAGGAGGGAGAGATCTTCGATACTGAGAAAGAGGTAATTTGGATTTTTTTGTTAAAATGCACCAACCTGTATGTTATCTGTGTAATGTGGTCTATCATAACTTTTGTTTTTGTTGATCTGCAGAAATACCAGCTGACAGAGCAGAGGAAAGAGGATCAGAAGGCTGTCGACTCTCAGCTCCTGCCTCTCATCAAGAAAGTTCCTCAGCTGAAAGGATACCTGCGCTCTACCTTCTTTCTTTCAAATGGTGTCTACCCACACAAGCTGGTTTTCTAATGGAGTTGTAATAAAGAGTACCGTCTTATGCCATCTGTCCACTGTGTTCTTTCATTTTCATGAGGGATGGGTATGATTACTTGACCATATCTTTTTTTCTATTTTTGATTGCATTTATAGACTGGTGCTGAAGTTGTATGTTAGCCATATTTTCCAGTGTACACACTGAACTAATCCCATTTAACTTCCACAAGAGTCGTTCATATGATAATAAAATCTGAATGAGGAAACACTAGTTTTTTCTACTTTCAAATAAAATACAGGTTATAAATATTTTGATATAAAAATATGAACAATTAGTTAACATAATTAACTAAGAATTCAATCGAGTGCCTATCCCTAATTTCTATGCAACTACTCTGGTAAATTGGTTCCTTTTACTTGCATTCCTTTATTTGCAATATCTGTATAGTGCTTACAGCTTAATAGTGATTTACGACCTAGCCAATGTCACATGGATGAGTTTAGGTTTATCGTTCTTGTGGCGTTAGGTTCACATGAAACAGACATTTAGGGAACCTACAGAAAACTTAAACCAGGACCCAAAGTCAATCATAGGTGGTCATTATAATCTGCTGTACAACAGTATTTGAAAACATCCTAATGCAAAATTTAAAAATCAAAGATTATTAAGCCATACCTTGTACATCCTGAACATTTCAATTCAAGTACTTACTGAAGGTCTGAGATGGTAGAGCTATGGTTTGGTGTAATCAACAGATATCCTGCTTTTTTTACCTTAACCATTTCATTTGTGAAACATCTGGAAAGTCCCACATAGCAGTTTTTTCCTTCCCCCAAAAACAGCTATATTTTATCTTGGCTTTATGAAAAGGATATGTAAGCAGTCTGCTAGTATTCATATGTGGAGAGAAACTTGCTAACGACCAAGCATGGCTGTAGGATGTGGTGAGGTGGGGGTCCAAGACTTTTTGGGAACTGCATGTAAGGATTTCAGCAAGGAAAATGGGATAGGAACCACCTGGTGCAGGTGACACTGTTGGCACTCTGAGCGATGTGGCAAAAGGCCGTCCAGTTAAAGCATCTTATGAAAAGCAGCTGAATGAAAACCGCTTAAATTATTGTAATAGGAGCCAGTCAATTTCTGTAAATAATCATATTTTTTCTCCATTTCCTTGAGCAAAGGTTGTAGTACACCATGTATAATGGGCGCTATCCCACCTTTACTTTAGCATGCATCAGATATATACCTTATGTTACATTTATGGTTCCAAATTGCTAACCACATTAACCCTAACTCCAAAATATGTAAGAGTTGATGCACGTATTACCCCTTTCTAATGCAGTTTCATAAATGTTAACTCACAGCAAACATCCTTGTCAAGTGTGATTTTTTGCATCCCCTTTCACTCCAAACATCCTTCAGGTATTTTGATCCAAAGGGTTGGGAAAAAATTGAGGTGAGAAATCCTTGTTGAACTGTACAGAAGGAAGAACTTTAATTACTGAAATTGAGTGAGCAAGCACACTTTGATCAATTTAAATCCAATTGATAGTACTGAACATCTGTGCTTGCTGGCAAGTCATCCTGCTTTGATGAAGAAGGCAGTTCAATAAAATGACCACAGAAGACATGGGACCCAGAGAGCTTAACAGCTACACTTTAATTAAAAAAATGACATGTCTAATGTAACAAGACAAAAATAAATACAAGTGTTTCATCTCTTTTACATGGCCACGTTTTTTTTAATCCTCAAAAAACAACAAAGTAGAAAGCAGCACAGAAAAAGGCAGCGGCCCCTCGCCAAGGAATGATAAGTGCCTTTTGTGGAGTCAGTCAGTACTGTTATGTATGGTCAGCTGGGACTGAGAAAATGCCTTGCCTCAGCCAGACTTGAACAGCAGAATGGCCACCTGACCCAAGTAGAAGTAAATGAAATGCTTGGTCTCATGAGTCACGTAACTGCCAAAGTTCCTCCCAACGATGCAGTGCCAAGTGGGGTTATATTTCTTGTCAAACTCCTGCGTTGAGGAAAAATTGTAAAACATGTTAATTATTAAGAAAACAACCAGAAATAACAGCTTTATACAACAAACCATCCAGTAGATGTTCAAAAACATCTTTTGACATTATGTAAAAGCTTCACCCGTTGCTCATTAGATCGTAGGTGGAAGAAAATGATCAACAATATGCTTTCAATTACAGGACTTACAGTCATGCAAAACCATTAATAGACAACATATGGTATGACATCAACACAATATCCCCTTCCTTCTCAATACGGAGCACACAGCAGAAAAATATATTGACACAAGATTTTTCAATCATGTTGCCAAGCTTCACCAGCTCGACTTGCTGAATCTGGAGATGAAGGCAAACAAAGCTCGGGCTAAACTCATTTTTAAATCCTTAAAAAAAATAACTTAAAAAGGTATATATAATCAAATTTTGGAACAGTTTCCATATAAGTATACATGATTTTTAGAGATTAAAACACGTTAAATACTCCTGCACCTTATAGAAACACACATTCTTAACCCTTTAACTTTCACACTAAGAAAAAATGATGTGAGAAATCTTTCTTTCCAATTTCATTTTTTTAATAGAAAAATACAAATAAATTAAGGATAAATGTTAATAATAAAGTAATTACAGTGACATGGTCAAAATTTGGAACAGCAACAGGATAGCAAACACTTTCTTTTGATATTACATACCCAAACCAATTTGTAAAGACGATCCTTTATTAATATTCATGATTACAGAAAAAATGCTCTACCAAATGAAAGAGCAGGAAGACGAAGGGTTAATATACACATATTTACCTTTTTAATGTAAGCAGCTATGTCTTTCTCGATGTTATACTTCTCCAGGGCCTGTGTGGCACACTCCACGGCATCCTGCTGCATGTCCTCCGACATGTCGGCATTTTTTATCACTGCCTTTCTGTCAGACATTGTTGCCCTGGGTAACCAAAACACAGCGGATAATTCATCATTTCTCACAGGCACACTGACACACTCACAGAAACCAGGCATCCTAACGATAATCTGCGTCAACGGAGTTCAACAAAGAGTGAACTCAGACAGCAATCATGATCTGTACCAAGATCATGAAGACAGCTAAGATAGTAGAAAAAAATGGCAAAATATTGAGTCGTTGTTACATAATAATGACTACATAATATTTGAACTAGCCTTTTCTACAAGTATTATATAACTTCCATCGGAGGCTGGCTCGCTGTGAGCGCGCTCTGTGTAGTTTCTATGGATACACAAGACATTTAAAATGACCGACTCAAATTTTCCGAGGTTTCATCGAGACTCTTTAGCGAGCAGGCTGCAAATTTTTAACCACGACCATGAGATTACTCAAATTGAGGACAAAGTGGTTGACCTTAGCAGTTTTGTTTGCGCATGATTCTATAATGAACACTTTAAACTGTAAATAAAACAAATACGATTTAGCACTGCTATTCCATTGAGGAGATGCGGCTGCTTCAAGCAACAAGCCGCAAGCCACATGCACACTCACTGATGCTGAGCTGTTGATTAGCTAGAGCACGATAACTAGCTGCTCATTCATCACCGAAACGGTTAACGTGCATAATACATTTTCAGCAATATGTAAGAGAACAGATCATATACAGTTATATATACACATTTGCTATATCTATATCATAAATGTACCTTCTAGTGGTCCGTTTACACGGTGGGTAGTTAAAAAGAGATGATTGCTCCTGTAGTGACAACTCCCGCGAAGTGGTTGACACAAAAGTAATGTGGGTGTGAGGCGGTTGGAGACTGCTGCCTCGACGTACTCCTATTGGCTTGTATTAATGCACAGATTGCTGCCATTGGTCAATTCAGGCCGATCTTTCTGGTGTTTCTGCTTGCATTTTATTTCAACCCATGATGCATCGCTGCACTGCTGTTACTGAGGCAACCTTTGTAAACAACTTCATCATGGCACAACCGTGGCGTTGGACCTTTTTACAGTCTATGCGTTGGACCCAATAAATCAAAATGGCACAAGAAGTGCTTTATAGTGTTTACTAATGTCAGTAATGTCCAACTAATGTTTTTAATTGTATTTTGTTTTATTTTATTGTCATAGTTATGTTATCATTTTTGTTTAAAGGGACTATACCCGATTTCACGTCCGGCTAGCTTAGTTAGCGATAGCGGCTATTTTTTTTTTAAAGCTTTTGTGTGACGCTTTTTCTTGGCTAAGGGGTTTAACTTTCATAATTT